>RCUC01158257.1:0-78919 GCA_003697995.1 Taxidea taxus jeffersonii | reverse complement strand
CTGGAGGTATCTTCAGGTCTAAGATGAGTTTCTTGTAGGCAGCATATGGATGGGTTTTGTTTTTTTATCCATTCTGAAACCCTGTGTCTTTTGATTGGGGCATTTAGCCCATTTACATTCAGGGTAACTATTGAGAGATATGAATTTAGTGCCATTGTATTGCCTGTATGGTGATTGTTACTGTATATTGTCTCTGTTCCTTTCTGATAATACTTTTAGGGTCTCTCTTTGCTTAAAGGACCCCTTTCAATATTTCCTGTCGAGCTGGTTTGGTGTTTACAAATTCTTTCAGTTTTTGTTTGTCCTGGAAGCTTTTTATCTCTCCTTCTATTTTCAATGATAACCTAGCTGGATAAAGTATTCTTGGCTGCATGTTTTTCTCATTTAGTGCTCTGAATATATCATGCCAGTTCTTTCTGGCCTGCCAGATCTCTGTGGATAAGTCTGCTGCCAATCTAATATTTTTACCATTGTATGTTACAGATTTCTTGTCCCGTGCTGCTTTCAGGATTTTTTTCTTTGTCGCTAAGACTTGTAAATTTTACTATTAGATGGTGGGGTGTGGAGCGATTCCTATTGATTTTGAGGGGTGTTCTCTGCACCTCCTGGATTTTGATGCTTGTTCCCCTTGCTATATTAGGGAAATTCTCTACAATAATCCTCTCCAGTATACCTTCTGCTCCTATCTCTCTTTCTTCTTCTGGAATCCCAATTATTCTAATGTTGTTTCGTCTTATGGCCTCACTTATCTCTCGAATTCTCCCCTCGTGGTCCAGTAGTTGTTTGTCTCTCTTTTGCTCAGCTTCTTTATTCTCTGTCATTTGGTCTTCTATACCACTAATTCTTTCTTCTGCCTCATTTATCCTAGCAGTAAGAGCCTCCATTTTTTATTGCACCTCATTAATAGCTTTTTTTATTTCAACTTGATTAGACTTTAGTTCTTTTATTTCTCCAGAAAGGGCTTTTATTTCTCCTGACAGGGTTTCTCTAATATCTTCCATGCCTTTTTCGAGCCCGGCAAGAACCTTGAGAATCGTCACCCTGAATTCCAGATCTGACATATTACCAATGTCTGTATTGATTAGGTCCCTAGCCTTCGGTGCTGTCTCCTGCTCTTTTTTTTTGTGGTGAGTTTTTCCGCCTTGTCATTTTGTCCAGATAAGAATCCGCTGTTCTCCTTGTTAAGTGAACTTGGTCTTGGCTGGATTTCTTTGATCTTCTGGGGGAGGGGCCTGTTGTAGTGATTCTCAGGTGTCTCTGCCCTAGGCCGGAATTGCACCGCCCTTACCAGGGGCCGGGCTAAGTAATCCTCTCAGGTTCGCTTTCGGGAGCTTTTGTTCCCTGAAGGCGCTTTCTGTAGAGTTCCGGAGGACGGGAATGAAAATGGCGACCTCCTAATCTCTGGCTCAGAGGAGCCAAGAGCTAGGGGCCCCAGTCTTCAGTGCACCTTCAAAGAAAAGCGTTTAATCACTACCGTCTCCCCAGCTCCGGCCGCGCCCGGAGAAAATCATGCGTAATCAGTCCCATCTCACTGGCTTCTGGGAGCGCTCCGAGCTCACCCAGCCTGTGACCAAGTGTCTGTCTCTGGCAGAGTCCCACCTGGAGTCTCTGAACCCCGTAGATCCCTGAGCTCTCCCGGGTCGGAGACTCCCTGGATCTTGTGGGCACCCCTCACACAGAGCACCGGCCCGTGTCACAGAGCACCGGCCCGTGTCATAGACCACAGCTCTATGAAACCTCGGCTCTGTCTCCACAGCCAGCTTCCCCGCTCTAATACCTGTGAGCTCTGCGACACTCAGACACCCCTGATCCTTCTGTGACCCCGCGGGACCTGAGTCCACGCTGTCCCTGTGAGGTCTTCACCCCAGTTTAGCCTCTGGAGCGATGTCCCTCCCTGGAGCAGACTTTTAAAAGTCCTGATTTTGTGCTCCACCGCTTGCCGGGAGCCGGCCCCTCCCCCTGGGGTCTATCTTCCCGTCGTGTTGGATTCACTTCTCCGCTGGTCCTACCTTTTAGAAAGTGGTCGATTTTCTTGTTTCTAGAATTGTTGTTTTTCTTCTCTTCGATCTCCTGTTGGATTTGTAGGTGTTCGGAATGGTTTGATAGGCTATCTAGCTGATCTCCTGCTGCCTGATGTCATCTCAGCCTGCTACTTCTCCGCCATCTTGGCTCCTCCTCCGGTGGACAGGATCTTAAAAAAAAAAAAAAGATTCAATTATTTATTCAAGAGAGAGAGAGATTGAGAGAGAGAGAGAGAGCATACGCACATGCACATGAGTGAGGAGAGGGGCAGAGGGAGAAAATCTCCAAACAGACTCTCTGTTGAGCACGGAATCCAAGGCAGACTCAATCCCAGGAAAAGATCACAACCCTAAGACCATGACCAAGAGTCGGGTGCTCAACCTACTGAGCTACCTATGTGCCCCATGGCAGACAGGATCTTAACTGCAACTACTGTTCATCAGAAACACAAGTTCAACATTACATTGATGATGTCCTCCTCCAAAAAGAGTCATTTGACATACTTATTATAGACATACAACTCCAGCAACCTTTAGTCCTTTTTGGATTCTAGTGGCAACATATCCTTCATTTACAAATTACTTCCAAATGGAAGTCAATAAGCACTCCCATTAGTGCCCTTAGAGACTCCTCAATGTTGAGGCTTGGGCCTCCTCTTATGCTTCCTGGAATCCCTGGGCCACTTTTGAAAGACATGAGTTGGCCAAGGGCTCTTATGCAAGAAACTGCCCCTTTCAGTCTCATGTTATATATTATTAAACAATGAATAACTGGCTGCCTACTAAAGTCTTCTGGAAATAGAGGCTCTCACGGACCCTGCACTTGTAACCCTCCAAATCCAGCTGCCCATTATGGTTTGGGTCATGGAAACAGCACCCCACAAGTTATACACAGCTACTAAGTCCCCCTTAAGGTAGGATGGAGCTAAACCTGAGCCCCCTGGTATATTCCACACAAAGGATGGGGAGACTTCCCCTGTTCTCACTCCCTCACCAGATGCCTTTGTGATGAAGGAGGTGGCCCTTCCTACAGACTCCTTGGCTACCTGAGAAACCCCTTGAGATTACCTGAGTGAACAGCACTGAATATTCATAGCTATGCACAAGGTACCACTGACCATTAGCTGTGAGCTCAGTGAAATGTTGTTGCTTTCTATATCTTAACCAGGATGTCCCTGATAAAGGACTGAATCACACAAACAACACACTTGGTCAAACTTCATCTTAGCACTGGAGGCCTTGGCCAATAAGTGGCCGCATTTTCATATTTGTTATAAACAGTTGGTCCATTCCCTAAAAATTGCCCCCTTCAGAGTAAAGAAGTCTGAGGAACTCTTTTCTCACAGATACCCAAAATATCAACTTGGGAAGGAGACAAACCATAAGAGACTCTTAATTTCACAAAACAAACTGAGGGTTGCTGGGGCATGGAGGGGTAGGAAGAGGGTGGTTGGGTTATGGACATGGGGGAGGGTATGTGCTATGGTGAGTGCTGTGAAATGTGTAAGCCTGATGATTCACAGACCTGTACCCCTGAGGCAAATAATACATTATATGTTAATAAAAATAATAAAATAAAATATTTATTAAAAAAAGAAACAAAGATATTAGAGATATTACTGGAAATAATAGTATCTGCTATTATCACAAGATATTGTGATGATTAAATGAGATAATGAATATAAAGTCCTTTCACAACTCCTGGCACATAATCAATAAAAATTTCTTATAATTAGAAAAAAATCATGCTTCTAGGTATACTGAGGGCACAATACAAAGTCATGCCAGGACATTCTGCATCCCCTTCAGAGTTACAGTCATTACAAACAGTAACCAAGACACATATTTCATTTCTCAGAATACACAATGCTGGGCTCCTGGAAGAGTTATTCAATACAATTGTTATGTCCCTGATAGTTCCCAGGTAACCAATGCAATTGAGAGACACTTCTCAGACAACTGGTTTTAATATTCAGGTACAGCAAATAAACCTCTTAAAAGAGCTCCTGTTTTGTCCCAGATCTTAATCTATTTTAATAGATTTTCTATCTTGCCCCCATTTCTTTAGATCTGGAGACTACAGTGAGGACACATCTTTTTCTGAAACCCATAAATCACACTTTGTCCCAAAGTTAGGTGGCTGCTCATTAGACATAAAACTTATACTTCTAACAAAAACAAAACTGGTTAATGCAGCTGCACACCTTCTATAGACCATTGACTTATTACTCCTGGTTTAGGTGTTTCCCTTGGTTTATAATCTGGATGTCCAAACACCCCCAAATAAGCCATTTTTTTCAACCAAACATGGCAAATGTTTAGACCTGCATCAGTTCAAGTGAATTCCCACCTGGAAAGGATACCCTTGTCCTACAACCCAGATGACATTACCTGGCCCACGAGCTTATCCCTGGAAATGGCATTGTCCCAGTTGACATCTCACCTTGGACTCCAATCTAACCGCTGTGCCAGAGACAACTTCATTCCAGTCTGAAATCTCTGCCCCAGCAATGCTCATGGACTGCCTATCTTAAGGTTATGAATTGGACACAGGACACGTTTTGCTTTTCTTCTTTTGATATTAGGAACTACATTGTGTTTCTGAGCTCATATGCTTAGCTCATGATCCTTGTATACTCCTTGCTCTCTGCCAAAATAACCTCCCCCACACACACTCCCATGTCTAAAGGGAAATCTGATAGAGGCTACTAATACCTGTGTCATTCAATAAATTAGTGAAAATTATTGCTGTCCCCAGGAGACACCTGCTTTGTAACAGTGTAACCGCCTGACCCACTGGGTAGAGGACCACCCATTCTTTAATGCCTTTGCCTACTATCCCCCACCAATTTAGCACCACTGCATCCTCCCTTGGTTTCCAATCATGACCACCATATGAGTTCTTCCTCTTTGTTACACACAATACCATTAATCTTTACATATACTCTTTACTAACTTACCAGTTCAAATCCTCTCCACTCCCATTAGTGCCCTCAGAGACACCTCACTATTAAGGCTTAGGCTTCCTCTTATACCTTCTGGAGTCCCTGGGCCACTTTTGAAAGACATATGATGGCCAAGGGCCAGTTATCAAAAGATAACTGCTGGACTGCCTCCCTGACCCAAAAAATGCACCAAGATATTATTGTCAAATTCTCACTCTTAATAGCTCCTGATTCCACCAAGGTATTGTTAGAGACCTCCCAAAACTCCAGACCTATTTTTTTTATTATGCCATATAACAGAAAACCCATTTATGGGATGGCCTACAAGGACTCCATATGCCTCTACTTGTGTTCCTCTATACTATTACCATAATAAAATGTCTTCTTTCCTTTTGAGGGCAACTTAGGCCCTGCTCCTTAAAAGTCCCCATGAGCATCACACCAAGATTTCCTTAATATGATGTCAAAATATCAGAGGACAGATTGAATTAATTATGTTTTTAATAGTCTGTATTTTATGAAGTTTTGATATCTTGGAGGGTCTTACAAACTTGAGGAGAGACTTCCCCTCCCAGGGCTAATTAATTTCTAATATAGCAACTGGGAAATATCTCTCATGTGCAAGTCAAGCAGCTCCTTTATCCAAAGCAAGGTGGACTCTCACATAGCAAACTGCTATTCCTCTGGTCTAAAACCACCCAATCAAAGCACCAGACAGATAGGGACACCTTTAGGTCCCAGTGCTCACTGAAATTATTTAGAATGGCCAGTTCAGAACTGTTTATGTTGCCCTGCTTCACCTTTCCTCTGGAAACCACAGTAAAGGCTCTGGTTCAAACTTTCCCCTTCCTCTTGATTCTGCTTCCTGACCAAACAAGATATTTCCTTATGTGGCCCTGCGAGGTATGACATGCCCTCTTCTCTTGGGAAATGTAAGTTATAAATTTTTCTTTCAATGGCATTATCTTCTCCTACAGTCACTTGGTCAACCCCATAAATTAAAATCCCAAAGGTAAAATTTGAGAAACTCATCCTACACAAACTTTACCTTCCATGAGTTATAAAAAAATCTTCTAATAAATTTCAATTTTGTTTCTGTTGTTTTCAGTTTTCTTCCTATTATTACAATCAGAATAATCTGATAAATGCAAAATCCAATTTGATCTCACAAATATGTCCTAAATGTTTTCTAAGCTTCATGTTGGAGCTCTAGGCTAGAGATATCTCTACCCAAGGCAATGAGAGTGGCAAGTTCATGAATGAACCACAGAAAGGTGACAAATCAACTGTAATAATGATGAAGTCTGTTAAAAATTTAAGAGAACCAAGATTTTTAAAAATGTAATGAATCTGTTAAGGGCAGAGGGACTTGGAGAATTTGCCAGGTAGATAAGGATGGAATGGAGTTTTAGGCAAAGATAACAGTTTGGCAGAGGTAATGTGTTCTGAAACAGCCTGACATGTGAGAAGAAGAGTGTACAGTAAGGTATGTATAGCTAGAGCCCAAGGTCATGTGTGTATAGTGTAGTGGGTATTGACCTTGAAGCTGACTGGGATCAAGAAGGGAAAGGTCACATATGCTAGACTTAGAAATTTGGATATCATTCTGTAAGCAGATTTTTTTAAAAAATCATAGGCTTGAGGCTAGGAAGTGACAAGATGTCAACACTATAGCAATTATCACGTAGTAAGCTATAGACTAAGCTGGCAGTCTTGAGATTAGGAGCCAAATCACATTCATCTTGCATTCTCCACCATGACTAATACTGCACTTTGCATAGAGTGATTACTGAGTAACGACTGAATAAATACTGTTCTTGTTCCTTTGAATAAATACTGTTCTTGTTCCTCCAGCTGAATGTCTCTTAACTGAGTGTCTCTTAACCAGTCTCAGACTGTTAAGAAATTCTCCCTGCCTCTGGCTAGGTTAGATTTCTCCACCCAGATCACCCCAGCTTTCCCTCCAATATAGCAATTACTCCTATATTGTCATGATTAATATCCTTCTCTTTTCCCCCTATTATCTAACATTATTTTAATAAAGAGGACCATATATGTCATTCTTAACTGTATTCCAGTCAATGACAGAGAAAGCCTGGGCATTAGGTGCTTCATGAGAGTGCTCGTTGGGTGAAGAGAAGAATGAGTGAATGACAGAATAAGTGAATGACTGAGTCGCAGAATGAAGGGCATCTGGTTAGTGATCAGCCCTGTTCTTCCTAGAGCCAAACAGGATCAGCATGTGAGAGTGTTTTGTTCTCTGGGCATAGGTGCCATTTGCCCCAGGTGCCTCACAGGCCTTTCCAGACCTGTTTTCTGACACTTTTCATCTAAATACCTTCACCTTTCCATGTGACAGAGCAGCAACTCATTTGCCCGCATGCATGGTGACTCACACAGCAATAACACAGAGAAAGGGCAGTTTATCTTCTCCTTTTGCCAACTTTTCAGGATGGAAAATGGCACTCTTTGTGAAAAAAAAATATGTTAGAGACTACAAATTTAAAAGAGAGACTCTCTAGGACCTAGGTGTCTAGGACTTTCTCCTGCCCCCAAGATACTGAGGTGGCAAATGTGCATACATGTTCATACCCATATGTGATGTATGTATGTGTGTGTATGTGTGTATTGGTGCACAGCCATGTGTGTACTTCAGAAATTTTATCCAAAGGACCAGACTTCTTTGTAAGATGTTTAAGATGTTTTAGAGTGATTTTCTTTAAAAACAAAAAAAGGGGGGGCATGAAGAACACAAAGAGGATCAATAAACTTACCTTGTATAAAAATTTGTTGTAAAACACTAAGAAAAATTTCAAAGAACATGTAAAACATTCAAACAGCTTTATTACTTGAGGAAAAATTTCCTGTTGTTATTGAGTTGATCTATTAAAAGTTGCTGATACTCTGCCATTTTTACTTACCACATTTCTTTTGGCTTAATTTAATACAAAACCATGAGTTTGTTTTAAGATGGATTCAGAGTAAGAACCAAGTTTTACACATGGATTCAAACAAAATGGGCACAATATTATGGAGTGTGACATAGGGCATTCCTTTAAGATAACTAAACTTCAATATATTTTCAATTTGCACTCATACTAAGTGCTGTCCTATCAACTCTTTGCTGTCCCTTATTTTTCTTAAGTAATATTTTAGCAGCAGCATCTGATTTGCTGAATGGGAATTCTGAAATCTCATGACTGATGAAACTTTAAATATGGGATGCCAGTACTGTTCAATAGGTCAAAGATGAATGTTTTTGTCACCTAATTAGACTCAGCTGATGTTGTTTAGCCAAATTCCTCCTTTTCTGACAAGGAATAAGTTTTCAAAGCACATGATTTGACCCAACAAATTAATATCCCTTTGATAGAGCAACTCAGCATTTTGTCTGAACGTGAGGTCACTGTTGAAGAAAGAACTGGTTTTCTACCAATTTTGGCCTGGTATTATTGCATGATTAAGACTCAGCTAAGAATATAATCTCACCCAGTGATAGAATAGTGACTGTACCTGCAGGGGCCAGCCCCCAAGGTCAAGGAACAACATTGCAATAACAAACACATAAGAGTAAAAAATAAAATCAGCTTTTCAACTTGAAATCCCCTGCCACCAACCAGATTGCATAAGACATGCATTCAACCACCAGCATTAACCTGTAGGTGGTCACCAGTTGTGTTCAGACTTTATGGAACCCCCAATGGAAACCTGATATCCATCACTTAATTATTTGATGAAGAAAAGAAAGACATAACCTCAGTCTGGTCATGATAAAAACACTAGACAAACTCCAAAAGAGACACAGTCTCAAAACACCTACCCAGTCCTCCTGAAAACTCTCAAGGTCATCAGAAACAAGGAAAGGTGGACAACATCACAGGCAAGAGGAACCTAAAGAGTTATGAGTACTAAATGTCATGTGGAATCTTGGCTGAGATCATCCATTAGGACATGAAAACTTAAGTTCTTATCCAAATCTTCACATGAAAGTTTATAACAGCTTATTCACAATTGCCAAAACATATCAGAAGAAACTGGTATATTCTTAATTTTGTGAATGGATAAACTGTGGTACATCCAGAAAGTGAAATATTATACCGTTCTAAAAAGAAATGAGCTATCAAACCATGAAAATACATGGTGGAAACTTAAAATCTTATTACTGAGTTAGAAAAACCAACCTGAGAAGAATAAACTCTATATGATTTCAACTACATGAAATTCATCAAAGACAAAACTATGAAGACAATAAAAATGATTGGTGATTACCAGAGATTGGGTGGAGGAGGGATATGTGGCACGCAGTGGATTTTTAGGGCAGTGAAACTACTCTGTATGATGTTATAGTTGTGGAAATATGTCATTATACATTTGCCAAAATAGATAGATTGTACACCAAGAGTGAACTATTATGGAAACTGTGGACTATGGGTAATTGTAATGTGTCAGGGAAAGTTCATCAACTATAATGATTGTACCACTGCAATGTAGGATGTTGACAGTGTGAGTAGCTGTATCAGAGAGCAACAGGATACATATATGGCAATTCTCTGGAAATTTTGCTGGGAACCAAAAACTACTCTTCAAAATAAAGTCTATTAATGACTGCAAAAAGAACATTAGGTAAAAAATATGGAGGGCTGAACAAAATATGGAATCTAACTAGTAATAATGTGTCAGCGTTGATTCAATAGTTTTATAACTGTAGAACTTGATGGAAAAGACACGTGATATGGAGACCTGGATGGGATGTGGGGCAAGAAAAAAATTATGATTATTTTGCGAGGCTTATAATATTCTTACATTTGAAAATATATAAATTCAGAATGAGAAGAGTTTACAATTTATCAAAGTTAATCTCTTTTTAATAAGAATATTGGAAGTGGCCTCCACTTAATTCTTCTCCAGTGGTGTGTCAGACATGTCCTCAGCCTACCTGAGTCTCAGCTAACCATGAAAATCCAGCATGCATTTTCCTCTTGGGGGTTGGGTAGGAAAAAGTCAATGAGCCTTTACATACTCCTCCAGGAGGCAGTGATCTGCTTCATTCTGGGAGCATGAGGAGGCTGTGGGAAGCTGCTGTGGACAGCCTTACTAGGGCTCCAAACCTCTCCAGTTTCCTCAGGGCACTATAGTAGAAGTGCATCATTTTCTCAGTCTACTGAAATGTGAAATAACACAGCCTCATCACAATGCTGGCACATATACACACTAACTGGGAGTGATAATCTATTTCTCTCCATGAACATCCACGAAAGGGTGGATAACATAGGCACTAATGAGGGGACCAATGACACCAATGGGGAGGAAATGACATATGAGCTGACTCTTGAAGCACAAGCAGGTGTGTGCCTGGCAAACTAGAACTGGAAGAACATTTCAAGTAAGGGTAGCAGCAGGATCAAAGACAGGAATGTAGCAAGCAAGTGTACCAAATATTCAGGAAATGTTGAATGGTTTAGTGTGGCCTGATTAAAGGGTGTGTGTGTGTGTGTGTGTGTGTGTGTGTAGATGAGTTTGGAATGACAGGCTGAACCAATAGGGAAAAAACTACACAATTTGGTCTAATATTGTGTCCCCTGCTTGGAAAAGAACAATCAAGGCAGAAGTTGGGATGGGATCACAGGAAGACTAAAGGTCCATGCAAAGCCGCTGGGCAAAGTTCCATGTTCCCTAGCAAAATTTAGAGACAATTCTCAGAAAAGATCCTGGGGACCATGTTTCCTTATAAATATGTTTTGTATTCTGACCTACTGTCTTCTTCCAGAGAACCTGTCTTCTTCTTGGAGATCAAGATGAATTTCTCATTTTGCAGGAGACCACTGTGGTCAATAGCTCCCTGGGAAACAAAGCAGTTTTATTTTGCCGATGTCTAAATAATTCCCCCAAATAGCACATTGTCAGTGTGTATTTATGCTCAATAAGTTGTTCAGGACAATGAGGATGGATCTTGGGGTGATCCTATTTTACAAAAAGCTTGGAGTTTGGAGGAAATAACCACATCCAATGAAATTCGTGAAGAAATTCATGGAGTGAACCAGTCGATACCTATATCTCTGTGACCTTGGAATTCTCAAACAGGCTGAAAGAAGCCCACCATAGTTATGACTTTTGGTATCTTTATTGGGGGTCAGGACAATATTCTTAAAAAATTTCTATTAGATGCCAACCTAATTTCATATCCATACATCTGAATGTTAATCTATTTCTTAAAAGTACATCAAGTCTCTACTTTCATTTTTACAAATGTATATATGAAAAAAATTCATGAGGTCTGAAAATACTGACCCCAATGCCCACATGTTCTCAGTTATTCGATGCTGGGTGTTGACACTTAGTTTATCAGGACTATCCAGTTTACCACAATCTCCACCATTTTTATTGTCCCTGTCCCAAAAGCAAGGGCCAGCTGGCATTACTTTCAGTCTGGTGCTATTGTTTCCTTATACTTGAGTTAAGAAGAAAATAATTTCTTGTGCCCAAATATCATAAAAAGTGAGGCAACAAAATGTAGTGAAGTCCACATCTTTGTGAAATGAGTCTCCTTCAATATGCTAGTTGTGAAAACCAAGCATGTCTCTTTTTAATGAACACAACTTGAAATCCCATTATGAGCCAAATCTGTTCTGCTTCATTTTATGTGAACAGTTTAGCCCCCCAAAAGTATTTAGTATGAGCCCCAAATAAAGTACTACTGTTGTCAGCAATCTGTAGATGAACAAATGGAGGTTCAGAGAGGTTAATTGGTTGTGAAAGCTCACACAACTAAAAGAATGCCATCTCCAGGATTCCATGTAGACCATTCTAGTATAAGACTCTGCCTATGGAAGGCTGACCAGAGGGAAGTCCTTGTGTGTGACCTGAAGGTGATTTCAGCAGAAATTCCCCAGAAAAGGAATTCACTCTTTACCAGCCTTTCAGAGCCCATGGATTCTTCTGTCCACACAGTAACTTCAGATGCCTCTGTGAAAATAGACTCGGAAACCAAGATGGCTTCCTCAGCTTCAGGCAATCATTCACAAACATTTCTTGAGAGAGACAGTAGGAATGATCAGACAGTGCATGTGGGGGTAGTCCCATTGTTCAACTCTGGGCTCCTCATCCTCTCAGCTTTGTGACCTTGGACAAGCCCTAAATATAATAAGCTCCAATTTTCCATCTGTAAAATGATAGGAGTCCTTGGTTACTGTATTGTGGGGTGGGTGTATTGGGAATTCAGGGAGAGCTTTTGGTAAAATAAGCAGTACAGGACTTGGAAGTTATGACAGTTTTGCTATTGTTTATAACTCTCCCCATAGATATTGCTGCTGGGGTCCTCATCCCATCAAGAAGGGTCTTTGCAAGGCTGAGCTGTCCTCCTACCCTGGCCACTGGGGGAAAGGGAAGGACTTGAAGGAAGCAGGAATAATGCCCTACATATACCTCCTCCCACAGGATTACACCAACCACTTTCCCTGCAGTAACTGGCTTCCTCCCAAGGGGCCTGGCTGGGAGGAGTGTGATAAAGATAGACAGGGGTGTGTGTTGTAAAATTCATCTGCCAGGGCTTCAATAAAAAGGGCCTTCCCTGCCTGGCACAGCAGATGAGACAGCTGTAAGCCTGCAAGCTCACCTCACTCCCACATCTGAGATTACACTGGATCTGCATACTCCGAATAAGGTAAGAGTCTGGCTCTTTTAAGAGTTTCATTCCCCACCTTTCTTCTCACTACACTGAGGACTTCAGGATCCTATCAGGGACCATGCGGGCTGAGTCTCAATGCCCTGATGAACAACTAGGTCTTCACATGTTGTACCTAGGCCCCCGACCACCCTTCATTCAGGAGCCCACACACTTGTGACTGTCTATCTCCCTTTTTCAATTCCGAGGAAAAACCACAAACCCAGGATGGAAATACGTTCTGAACCATTTTCTGGGTCCGTCCCTTACACAAGCAAAACCTATATTTCTTTTAAAATGGAGCACTAGTAGTATGAATCATCTTATCATGAACTATACCAAATGAAACCCTAAGTAGTTTGTAACTTTCTTATTTGTTGTCAATATTTTCCAAAGGACAAAGTTGAAATGCAAGAGGTGAGCAAAGTCGGTGGTATAAAAGCCAAAGAGATAAGTTCTAGCTCCTTTCCCATTTTGTCACTTGCCCAATATGGGATATTGAACAATTCATTTACCAGTGTGAGCCTGAACTGCCACATCTGTTACCTGGGGGTGATTTATTTTTACTTACCAGGAACAGGTCTTGAGTGGATCAAACAAGGGAGAATCAAATAATGGTCGAGGTCATAGCATACAGTAGGTGTTAAATAGAAGTGCTATCTCTTCTTTCACCATTTTTTTAACATCTAGTCTAGTGCATGGTATAGAGTAGATGTTCCATAAATTCTTGTTTAATGAGTAAATGAAGGAGTGAGGGAGTGAGTGAATGAGTGGGTGAACAAACATAGGAATAAAGGAGTAGTGAATGAAGGAGGAGAGTTTATTAGGCTCAGAGAGTGGTGAAGAAATGGTGGAAGAGTAGGAGGTTTTTAACATTCAGGACTCAAGTCAAGCCGAAATATGAAGAGATGAGCTGCTGGTCTAATAATTCCGGGAGCCAGGATTCTTGATCTCACTTTCAAGCAAGGAGGCATATGTCAGTGTAGAGGGAGGGTTACCCTGCAGCTCTGCATTGCTGAACTATTGCCCAGCACTGACTCACCTGCTCTTGTCAAACAGGTTTCCACCAAGCTGAAGCCATGAGGATCCATAGCCTCACCCTGCTCTCCTTCCTTCTTCTGGTTGCTCAGGTGTCATTGGTGAAGGGCAAAAAGGAAGTAAAGAATAGACATGTCAGCAAAGGCACCAAATTGCCTACTCTGGGAGAGACCCAGATTGAGCCACCCAAACACCTGACCAAAGGCAAGTTTGTCACTCAAGACCATGCCAACTGCAGATGGGTGGTGACTGAGCAAGAAGAGGGCATCACCCTGAAGGTTGAGTGCACCCGAAAGGACAATAATTTTTCCTGTGTCTTTACTGGCAATCCAACTTCCTGCCTAGAATCAAACAAAAAGAATATCTATTGGAAACAAATAGGTCGGAACCTGCGCTCTCAGAAGATAATCTGTGGGAATGCCAAAACCATCCTGAAAACCAGGGTGTGCAGAAAGAAGTTTCCAGAATCCAATCTCAAGCTGGTGAACTCCACTCTGATTCAGAACAAGAAACCCACCCAGGAGTTAATGGAGCCCTCTCCCAAGGAGCAGAGCAAAGTCAGTAAGGCCCCCCTCATGGAACCTAGCAAGGTCAAAGAGTTATCCCCTAAGGAGCAGAAAAAGGTCAAGGAGAATATCCCCTTGGGCTCAGTGGAGACTCAGACCATAGCTACTAAGGATCCAAAGTGTGTGGAGGACCCAGACTTGATAAACCAAACAAAGACGGCCCTGGACTACTGTGGGGAATCCTGGAGCTCTATCTGCCAATTTTTCATCACTGTGGTCCAGGGCAGTTCATGCTAATGAGTCAAAAGAGAACAGAGTCCTTTAGGAGGTGCTATGTCAAAGTCCTTCAGAATGCTGTCAAGCTTTCTGAGTAAAATGAACATTTGTGCTATGAAAGTGCAGTGGAATACGTAAACAGATTTTGTAACTTTTGTTTTTGTGGTTTGGAATTTACTTTATATTCATTTCCTTAAATTTTTATTTCAGAGGTTGTTTACCTCAATGTATGTTTCCATGCCCCACAAAGCTATGGGTATATGAACAGTGAGGACCATTCTTTGAGCTGAATGAGCCAGAGTGATGATTCCCATGCAATGCACTTCCTGCTGAATTAACAAAGTTAATAAAGCTCTGGGTATTTTTCAGAAATATGTTCAACCATTTTTTGTTTCTTTATGTCTACTTTCAATGAACTCAAAATAGTCCCCATATATCAGTGGGAAAAATATCTAAGTAATGACTCATCCTAAGTCATCCTCAATGTGACCCATTCCAGAATCCCTATCTTAATCCTTTCATCCATTGGTCTGTAGTGTTTGATGCTTACTGCACTGTAATAATTAGGATCCCTGATTTCAAGTGGGACAAATAAGGTGCGGTATGATCATCAAAAAAACAAATTATAGTCTCACAGATGGTAAGAAGGAAGGAAGGATTTGAACCCAGAAGGTTTGTAAAACCAAGTCCACAAGCTAGAAGAATGCCCTCTACTGACTCAGGTCAGAGCTGGGCATCACTTCTTGCTATATGTGAGACCCCTGATTTTTAGGGGTTCATTTCTGGCCTGGGGAGAGAAGCTTGGTTAAGTACAGTGTCCTGTGACGAAAACCCCAGTGTAAACAGGAAAAGAAGGTGGAAGTTGCTGGAAGAACTCTGGATGAACTTCATGGAAGAGGTATTACTGGAGCTGGATTTTGGAAAAATATTCTTAGGTAAGAAATGAGACAGAATGAAGACACTTTGGGCAGATGACAACATGTATAAAAGCAAAGAGATATAAAAATCCTAGAAGCTGGGAGAGGCCAGGTAGCTGGAATATGCTGGGAAGTAGAGATGATACTACTGTTAGTCATTTACATGTTAGTAAGAAAGATCTGAAAGTGTTTTGTTTTTTTTTCAAGAGTTGGGGAGAGAGGAGGTTGTGGTCCTAATGCCTTGTTACAATTTCATTAAGAGCAAAAAGCAAAGAACAAAAGATGGTTAAAAAAAAAAAAGAGAAAAAACCACTCACTCACTTTAGAGTCTCTGTCGGTTGCAAAGAAGAATGGCAGGTAGCTTGGAAGAGACACCATTTATACTCACCAAATTACCAGGACCTACACTGGGGATTGTCAGTAGCCAATCCAGAGTGTGTCATTACTCACATTATCAACACTAACATTTATCTCTCACTTACTATGTGCCAGGCACTGTGCTAAACTTTTTCCATGGAGTCTGCATACATGCATTCATTCAACATGTAATTTATTAAGCACTGAACGTGCCAGACTCTGTTCTAGGTGCTGAAGATATATCTGTCCATAGTAGATGAGTGTATGGATGGCCAGCCCCCTGAAACTACCAGTGGGAAATTGATGACAAAGTCACAAACATACAAGAGATAGAGAGGGAAAGTAAAGGAGGAGAAGGGGGTAACAGTGATGAAGTGTAACCAATCTTAAATCAGGATGGTCAGGAGAGGTTTCTCTGTGGAGGTGACTTTTGAGTCTAGATATGTATGAAGAAGTAATCAAACCTAGTAACTCTCTGGAATAGGGATGTTCCAAGCAGAGGGAACAGTCAGTGCTAATGCCCTGAAATTACTTTATATGGCAGACACTGTTCTAGGGCTAGAAAATGGCAGCAAACAAAAAGAAAAAAAAAAATCCCTCTTCTCATGGTGTTTGTATTCCAATGACTGACTCCTGTTTGGCATGTTCAGAAACATCAAAGGTTACAGAACCATTGTACGACAGGGGCCATGACGTGATTTGTGAACCTTATCCCCATTTGCAAGAGAACAGAACGAACATCCCTATCCATTACAAGCTTCTCCTAGCCATCTCATGTAAGGGACATTTTCCCTTAAATTCTACACAGATTGTGAGCCTTATGTATCTCCCCTACTCATACATCTCAGTACCATGTAGTCCTGAGATAGGAAAAGACTGTTGAACACTTCCAGGGGCCATTAGATAATAACTCTGGTCTAGCCTGAGTGACATAAACATTGAAGAACTGACCAGACTAGATTCAAAGGCTTTCTAAGCTCACTCCCAGCCCATGAAGTGGTACTTAGTTCACACGTGATGTTTGGTCACTGGCAGAACTGGGAGGTTTGTTTCCAACATGGTGAAGTTTCCTAGACTTGGGCTAGAGGTTTGCCTCTGCTTTTTCCCACTCAATATCTCTGTGCCAATTATTTAACTCTTCTGAACTTCAATGAGTTCATCTCAACAATGAGAACTGTGAAACCCACCTTGAAAGGCTGCTGTAAGACTCACCTTGGTCAATAAATCTAGAGCACGTAGTGCCTCACTGCTTGCACAGAAGGTGTTCAACTCAAGTGACTGTCTAAAGTCCACCCACAGGGCCAGTTGTGGAGGAAGTTCAAAATTTCCTTAGGTAAACTCTTTAAAAATGAGAGGGGTTTTTCCCTAACACAAAAAAAACAAAGAAAAACAATAATTATTGAGAACCTGGCCTATGCCAGAGGCTTTGCCACCTTCTCTTATATAATCCCCTCAACAATGCTGTCTGCTAGGTGTCATCCTTTTCATTTTCTAGATGAGGAAACTGAGGCCCAGAAAAGCTGAGCAACTTTCCAAGGTCACCAAGCATGAAGTGGGAGAGCCTGTGAGAAAGCCAGGGTCTGGAGGTCCTCCAGGCCTTTCTCTGTCTGAAGCTCATGATTTTCTTCACTTGATGAGAGAAGAGTGAAACTTGTGGTTTTTAGATGCAGACCAAGTAATAAAGTGATCAGGATGTCTCATACACTTCCATATTTACAATCCCTTTCATGTCCTTGGGAAAGAAAGCTCCAGAAGATAAAAAGCTAAAAAAGCTAAAAGCTTTAGCTTTTGTTCATGCTTAGCCTTCCTTCATAGTCACATCCCAAAGCAATGTTTTTAAAAACACAGTAAAAACCAAATTTAATAAGTCAATCAGAGAAAGACAACTATCATTTGATCTTCCTGATATGAGGAAGTGGAGATGCAACGTGGGGGGTTTAGGGGGTAGGAAAAGAATAAATGAAACAAGATGGGATCGGGAGGGAGACAAACCATAAGAGACTCTTAATGTCACAAAACAAACTGAAGGGGGCCAGGGGGTAAGGGGGTAGGGAGAGGGTGGTGGGTTATGGACATGGGGAGGGTATGTGCTATGGTGAGTGCTATGAAGTGTGTAAACCTGGTGATTCACAGACCTGTAACCCTGGGGCTAATAATACATTATATGTTTATAAAAAAATAAAAAAAATTTTTAAAGATTTTATTTATTTATTTATTTATTTATTTGTCAGAGAGAGAGAGAGAGCGGGAGCGAGCACAGGTAGACAGAATGGCAGGCAGAGGCAAAGGGAGAAGCAGGCTCCCCGCTGAGCAAGGAGCCCCATGTGGGACTTGATCCCAGGACGCTGGGATCATGACCTGAGCCGAAGGCAGCTGCTTAACCAACTGAGCCACCCAGGCATCCCTAAAAAAAATTTTTAAAAACACAACACAGATTTTACATTAGCTTGCATCTAACTTGGCACTCCATATTTTCTCTGGAGACTTTCTGACTATGAAGTGGAGGGGCCAGCTTGTGTGTGTGTGTGTGTGTGTGTGTGTGTGTGTGTGTGTGTACACGCATGCTTGAGATATGGTTACCCTTGATAGCAAGAGACAAGAAGATCTCCAGGCAGGTAAGAGGTGCTTTAGGATGGCATATCTGCATCCCCTAAAGCAGCTCAGTGAAGGGATTTCCTTATGTTCCTCATAAAACTACCTCTCAGCTTTAAGAGGGCCTCTTCCCTGCATGCAGTACTGTTTCTGTGTAGTAACTCACAACCATACTAGTGCCGACTTGAATCTCTGGAGTCCAGCCTATCTCACTTGCCTCCTACCCATCTACTTCTTCCCCTGCCTCCCTCCTGTATTGTTTCTGGCCGAACAAGGAAAGGAGGCAAAAGTGATTGGAACCAACAAATGCAAGGGCAGCCATCATCTGTGGTACTGATTCTCATAACACCACACATACAGTACTCACCTTCAAATGTCTCACTCAGAAACACTTCATGAACAATATGCAAAAAAACATTCATTAGGAGCCTTGCTGGATATGTGGGAAATAAGACAGCAAAGATGGTCTCCAACTCGTCTATCATAATAGCCCCAGCAATTGGGTCACCGGCCAGCATATAGTAGATCCTGAACAAATATTTATTGAGTTAATAAAAGAGGAGAGAAATCATGGCAGGGGCAAATATTGTGGGCTTCAGAGTAATAGAAGCTGGGTTTAAATTTTTAGTTATTTGATCTGAGATAAGTTACTTTTTTCTTATTCTCAGTTTCCTCATCTATAAATTAGATCTAAGTATCCATTCAGTAAGATTTGACATGATTTAAAGTCTAAAGTGTGATCCTTACACAATGGATTTTTCTAAGATTTGGTTATGAATAAATGAATGAATGAGCCAACTAATTGAGAGAGAAGACAAGTAGGAAATGTTCTAGATAGGCTACATGGGACTCAAGACATACAATGCCAAATGGAGTTTGGCTGTTCCGAATCACCTCCCAAAGACCACCCTCTACTTAATGGCCCAGGAGGCCTCTCACACTTGTGGCCTGGATAGAGTCACTTTCCACAAAATAGGAGATAAAGGCAAAGCTGGTTCTTTAGGGCAAACTTTGAGACTTTCTTAACCTGCCTTCCAGTGACTCACCACAGCATCTCCCCTTCAGCTCCCTTATATCTACAGCTTGAGTGCTGCAAGCCACCTGCTGCCCAGGTCATCTCTCTGGGGGGCACTGTCCATATGCCACATGCATGCCAACGACTCACACATTTACATCTTCAACTAGACCTCTCTTCTGACCTCCAGCCTCACTCAGCATCACCACTTGCATATCCAAAAGGTATCTTAAACAACATATACCAGAAACACTCCACTGATCTTCCCCCCCCCCCCAATTCTTGCTCTTCCATGTCCTTCCCAACTTAGTTCATCATAAAGCCATCCTTCCCATTGTGCAGGTCAGAACCCTTTTGGGGTCCTACTTGACTCCTCTCGCTGAGCTCATCTAATTCATCTACAATTCCTGCCAACCCCACTTTCAAGAAGATATTCCAAAATATGACATTTTGCTACCTGATCACTGCCAACCTGGTCCAAGCCCCAGCCTATCCTCTTGGATTATCGCAGTAGTGTCCTAATTTTCTTCCTGCTGTCAGCCTTGCCTCATAGAGTCTGTTCTAGCACAGCAGCAGAGACATCCCTTCCAAAGTCTGAGTAGGAACACCCCACTTCTCTGCTAAAAGCTGTCCAGTGGCTTGCCATCTCATTCAGAGTAAATGCCAAAGATTGTTGCAGAGCCTTACAGTGCCCTATAAGAGCCAGTCCCTCACTACTTTCTGAACTGATCTCTTATGATGTAATCCTGGGATTGCTCTGCTCCAGCCATTCTAGCCTTGCTGTTCCTAGAGCTCACTCTGCACTCTCCTGCCACAGTCTCTTAGCACTTGCTCTTCCCTCTACATGGAGAACTCCCTTACTTCTTTCAGATGTCAACTCAGATGCCACCCTGGTCCTCAACTTTGCTTTCTTTTCCCCACAACACTTCTCATCATCTGATGTGCACAATATTTATTTGTTTCATTTGCTTATTGACTTATTGCCTCCCCTTAGAATATAAGCTTCTTGAGAGCAGACTTTGCTTTGGTCACTGCTGTTTTTCTAACATGTTGTACAAAGCATGGCTCTCAATACATGTTTAATTATTTTTAAAACCAGTGTAACCACAAGAGGATCAAGAGATAAGAATTCTTTCTGTCAGACTTCAGCCTTAATTCCCATTCCAGAAATGTGATTGAGGTTAAATTTCTTGTCCTAATAAGTCTAAATATCCTTATCTAGAAAATAGCACTGAAGAAACTCTTATAAAGTAAACAAGTCAAAGAATATAAAGTACCAATCTCTGCTTGGAACACAGTTATTGATCAAAAATTGTGTTTGTTGTTCTAGTGTTTCTGTGATTATTATTATTATTACACATCATGCTTTCCAAAGGGCATGATGCTCTCTGTTCTCTAGGTTCCTGACAAAGATGGCAAGGTCTGCATCTCTCCCTGCTGATACACATTTAATTATAAAGTCCCTTCCTTCATGATCTCCATTCTACTAACCTTATTAGAGAGAGGGTTTTGATTTTATGAAGATGTCTTGAAAGGATAAGAATTGAAAAAAAACATGAGTGTAACATGAACCCCCAGAAAATCTGATTGCTGGAAACATGAAAGAGGCCTAGGAAGCAGAAGGAGCCAGGAAAGAGTGAAGGGCAGGCAGCAAGGAGACACTGACCTAGAAATAAAAATGTCCAGGGTTGAGCAGGCTGCCTTCTCTGGAAGACAGGAAACCAAAAGGCCCTGTTTTCTAGGAAATGCACTAGTTCTGCCTGGCAGGCTCATAACTCCTGCCAAACTTAGCATCTCCTCCAGATAAGTTGAGGGAGGTCGGGTGGGAGGTACGGAGTAGCTGTGTTTTTGCAGGCAGGGTGGCATGGAGATAAGAGAGTGGGCTCTGGTCATGGATATATGGACTTGGATCCTGATTCTGCTACTTACTAGCCATATGACCTAGCATGTTCCTTAACACTTCAGAGACTCGCTTCATTCATGCAACAAGTGCTACTAGTGTCTTCTGTGTACTGTGAACTCGGTAACAGGATAAGCACGCAGAATAACCAATGTTTACTGAGCATGTACTATAGGCCAGATACTGCTCTATGCCTCTGTATTATCTCACTTAACCTTCACAGTCTCCCACAAGGAGGCACTACCCTTCTTCCTATGAAGAAGCTGAGGATGTCAAGAAACTAGCTCAAGGGGGTGCCTGGGTGGCTCAGTGGGTTAAAGCCTCTGCCTTCAGCTCAGGTCATGATCTCAGGGTCCTGGAATCAAGCCCCGCATCGGGCTCTCTGCTCAGCAGGGAGCCTGCTTCCCCCTTCTCTCTCTGCCTGCCTCTATGCCTACTTGTGATCTCTGTCTGTCAAATAAATAAATAAAATCTTTAAAAAAAAAAAAAAAAGAAACTCGCTCAAGGTCTTAGTAAGTATCAGACATGGAACTCAAGTCAAAGCAATCTGGCTCCAGGTACAATCATTTGACCACTAGATCACTTTCAAGAAGCTGGAAGCTCCAATGTAAATGTGCCGTTGGATGCAAGCATTGTGTAGAGCCAGGTGGTGGGGTGGGAGGTGCAATCAGCATAGAGCAGCAGTTGTAGCTGGAAGAGAGGGAAGCAGTGGTCACAAGCCAGAGAAGATTTCCCTAAAGAGATGATAACAAAGCTAAGACCTTTAAGGGAAAGAAGGTTACTGGGCAAAACAAATATACACAGAGAGTGGCTCAGGTGGAACTTGGGGGGAACTCTCTCAACTATTTGGTCACATTAAAAGGACCAAAACATTGATTGGCAGTCCTGGAGACACTAGGGTCCTCTGATTTTATACCCTTTCTCCTGTAGACTAGCCTGCACAAGGAGGCAGCACACCTTTAGATGTGGGGAGTCCTAGATGCTCTGCAGGCAAAATCATCCCCACTAGACAATGGGGAAGTTGTAGCACATTCTCAGTTTGCTCAGTTCATTCAACAGCAGGTGTTCTGTTGAGGGTCAGGGGTAGTGAGAGAAGTGTAAAGGTATGAATGCAGTAGACAACTCCTGCCCTGGTCCACAGGGAACTACACGAAACATGGAAGATGCAAGTATGCTGTTGCTGAGTCATCTCCCAGTATTTAGAATTATGCATTTTATTTAAGCTTTAAATGAAAACCAATGACTTGTTCTGGCACTCAACCAAAGGAAGGCCATAAAAGTAATTTGGACTAAAACCAGTTTTTACAAAGCAGGCACTGACTCTAGAACCTGACCACAATGTGCAATGTGACTCGGCAATGGCATTTTTATACGGTATGCTGCCAGAACTAGCTTCCAACCTCAAGTGACAGCCCCCAAGAAGACCAGCCAGGGTGGGCTCTGCTCTACCACAGGAGGCTTCCCAGAGCCTCTAGGGTGTCTTGAACCTAAAAACCTTCTATACCCACTCCTACCAGCATTAATTGCTCTAGAATTGTCTTTGCTGGAACGGGGCATGGGATTTTCCCCAAGCCAAGTACTGGTAACACCAGGGAAGGCTGGGGTTTGACAAAAGCAAGAGTCCAAGAACCCAGACGGGCCACCCCAGAACAGAAACCACTGTTGTCCAGGAATCTTGAGGCTGGAACGCTCAGACTCTGGGAACCAGGCAGGGCCAAACCAAGCAGATGTGAGGACCAGACAGAACCTTTATTGGGTGCTTCCTGCATGCTAGGGGCAGTGATTCCAACCTTACCTAGAGGTTAGAATCACATGGGGAGCTTTAAAAAAAACTCACTTCCCAGGCTGCTCCCACACCAATGATATCAGAGTCACGGGGTTGAACAGCTCAGGGATTTTTTAAGCTCCGAAGTTAACTGTGATGTGCAATTAAGGTTGTGATCTGCTCAGCTGGGCACTGTTTACCATGCTTTCCCTGCATGGTCTCATTTCATGACCATCCTATTATCAGGAGAACCAGGGGTGCAAGGAAGTTCATCATTTTCCAGGGTCAGAGCCTGGAATCTCCCCAGGTGCCTGCCTCCAGAGCCACGCTCCCAGGTGTAAATACAGGCACGAAGGCAACTACCACGTAGCAGAAGGAGCAAGAACCTGGGTTTGAAACACTTCTGCCCCCCATCCCCACCCCGGTGCTTAGGGAGCCTTGGGCAAGTCAATTCATTCCTCTGATTCTTTCAGCTTCTTGTCTGCTGAACAGGGGGATGTTATCACCTTTGCAGTATTGGTGATTTAAGGAAATGGTGTTTATGAAGCAACTTGTAGTCTTTCTGGCACATAGTTTAGTTCTTGGTTCTTTAACCTTATTATTAGACCATATGCCCAAAAATGAGTCAGCAGATGGAATGGCAGTTATTAAGAAGGGAACATCCCTTTAAACGAGGCATCATGTTTTAAAGGGCAGGCGAATGTAAAACTGGAGGCCAATCCCAGGAGGGGGCACAAATAGTCCAATAGACAGAGGCATGAAGGAGGGGATAAGACCAGGATAGCTGGGGGCATGGGAAGGGGCCATGCCAGGCAGTGCCTCTCTCTGTCATCCATAACCTCTCACCCCCACATTCCTCATCACAGGTGTCAGCCAAGTGTGGAAAGCAATATGGCCACCCCCCTCTCCCCTCCGAACCACTTCGCTCTTTACCCCACATCCCCATCTCCAAACTGCTCATTTTCTCCTGAGCCCTCTGGGCAAAGGTTAAGAGATAACTGTCCTTTGCTAGGAAGACTCTAAGGTGTGACCCCCTTCAGTTCCTTAACCCAGTACATGCACCCTCAACCAAGGGTAGTGTTCATTCAAAAAGGACCATTAAAAGAAGGAAAAGAGGGGGTCAGACAGAAAGAATGTGCTAGTCACTTTTGGTAATTCAAAAGTAGTACATAATAAGAAGAGCAACTAATGAACCAGAAAGTACACACAAGTAAGAAAACACAGACCCATCCATGAAGAGACAACACTGGTTGTGCTTGGGTGTGGGTCCCTCACATTCTCCCTTAGACACAGGTAAAAAATATTTTTAATTGGATTATAGTATCTTGTACTTTTATACTTTTTTTTACTTAAATCATTGCAAACAAAAAATATCATAAACATCTTTGGCAATACACTTGTTTCTGTAACCTCTCTTTAAATTTAAACATCTTGCAATATGTGATATGTTGAAATTATGGTAAGACCCTCCCACTGTTGCAAAATTAGATTGTTACCAGTTGTTTATTATAAAGAATGCTGTTGAAAACTATCCTTAAAGATAAATCTTTTCTTTTAACATTTAGGAATTTGTTCTCTTTAGGATAAATTCCTAGAGGGTAGATTGCAAGGTCTAAGATTTGGGTTTTGAAAGAGACTTTTTATTACTGAAAAATTCATACATTTGTAAGTAAACAGACTAGCGTAATGAATGTTTCAGTATCCCTCACCCAGTTTAAACAACTATCAACTTGTGGCCAATCTCATTTGATATATATAATGTCCCAGTTATCCTTCCCCCAGATTGTTTAGGAGTAAATCACAGACATACATTTTATTCATAAATATTTCAACACCTATCTCTAAAAGATAGGGCAAGAGCACACTCATTTTTAAAGCTCTTGGAACACATTGCCAAATTGCCTGCCAAAAAAATTTTGCAACAGTTTCCATTCCCACCAAGAGGATAAAAACATGGCCATTTCTCCTCACTTCTGTCAACTCTGGGTATTTCAGTTCAGAGACTGGTTAAGGATGGGTGGGGGTATGAATCAAACATATAAGACTAAAGAAGATAATTCAATAGAGGGGATTTAGATGGGAAACCAGTTACAAAGATATTGGGAAAGCTAAAAGGGCAAACAAGGCATTATGATCCCAGGAGCCAGGTCACGGAGCTGGAGCTGAGACCCTGAGGGGGGATTTGTTGAGGGGACTAGAGTCAGTGGCTACTGGGAATGCCAGCAGAAATAGAGAAACGGAACAGGGTCCTGGTTTTTTCCCTCCTACTCCACTACCCAATCCTAACAGAAGCCAGTGGGCAGGGGAGTCTGGGAAATGAGTTTGCTTCAGCCCTCCCATCCCTTCCCCCATACCAAGCACCATGGAAATAATAGGGATAGGTCTCAGAGCCAACACTTTAAGCATTGCAGCTTTAGTTTAGCTTTATTAATTAAAATAAGCTATTTATGGGGGCACTGGGTGGCCCAGTTGGTCAGGCATCTGCCTTTAACTCAGGTCATGATTTCAGGATCCTGGGACTGAGCCCCACATTGGGTTCCCCAGTTGGCAGTGGTCTGCTTCTCCTTCTCCCTCTGTCCCTGCCCCACCTTGTGCTCGCTCTGTCGCAAATAAATAAATAAATAAATAAATCTTTTTTAAAAAGCTATTTATGGGCAAAAAATATCTGCAATCATGAAGGAAAACATGAAATTGGCGAGTATAAAGTGTAAACTATAGAGCAAGAAAGACGTGCTATTGAAGAGAATGTAAATTGTATAACCCATTTTGAGGGGAATTTGTCAACATTTCTCAAAATTTTAAATCACAAGCCCTTTAGCTTAATAGTTTCCTTTTCAGAGATTTATGCCACATATACTTGTACAAACCAAGGATATGTGTGTGAGGACATCTGTTATAGCATTGTTTTATAACAGTAAAACACTGAAAACAACCTTCATATCCATAGGCACTGGTTAAAAACATCAATGAGTTAGCTGGAAGGATTTCTAAGAGATGCAGCCAGAGAAATGAAGATTTATTTAAAAAGAACATGTATATCACTCTTCAGTATGTTTATAAATTAATATGCATGTAAAATATTTCTCAAATTGTATATAATTTTTTCTCAAGTCACTAGTGATAGTTGTTGCCTTTGGGGAGAGGAAGCAGGCGATTAGAATAGGAGAGAGATATATTTACCCTTTGTACTTTTAAAATGTTTTCAATATACTTTGTATTAATCTAAACCATATGAAATTGCCAACATTCTGTCATTTTTTTTTAGATTTTATTTATTTATTTGACAGAGATCACAAGTAGGCAGAGAGGCAGGCAGAGAGAGAGGAGGAAGCAGGCTCCCCACCGAGCAAAGAGTCCAATGCGGGGCTCGATCCCAGGCCGCTGGGATCATGACCCAGGCCGAAGGCAGAGGCCTTAACCCACTGAGCCACCCAGGCACCCCCATTCTGTCATTTTTGACCCACAAAACAATAATGTCATATGGTTTATAGTACTATTCTTTATCCATAAAAGAAATAATTAACTTCTAAAAGACCAGGAGGAGCTGTTACATTGGAATGTGAATTTGGAGTTGACATTTTCGGTAGGATAAGAAGGAGACAGGTGATATGTTACCCCACCCATTGTCTCCTTAGGAATTAAGGTAAGCAGCCAGGGGATATCCCATGAGCTCGATTCTTTCAGAAGAGTGTACATCAATGGTTTCTTGATTATCAAGACTATATAGACTTTTAAATCTGTTTAAAATGAAAGACAGCTGGCAGGTGACTGGGTGGCTTAGTTGGTTAAAGGTGTGCCTTCGGCTTAGTCATGTTCCCAAGATCCTGTGATTGAACCCAGAGTCAGGCTCTGTTCTCAGTGGGAAGCCTGCTCCTCTCTCCACTCTGACTCTTCCTCTCCCCAGACTCATGCGCTTTCTCTCTTTCTCCTAAAATATTAAAAAGAAAAGGACAGTTGAGAGGCAAGCTGGAGCTATGCATGCTCTCCGTCCATTCTACATGCTGCCAAAGGCACAAAACAAACTCAAACTAGGAAGCCAATCATCCCTCTGCTACTGTTGGAGGATATTGGTAGCTATCTGTTCCCAGAGCTTAAGTACAATTTTTTTCACTCAGACAGATAAAAAGAAACTTAAGCAATCTTGACCACTTCTGATGAAAAACAGCCTAAAGCTCTCCATGTTCCAGAGCCTGACAGGGACTTGGAGGGCTTCCTACAGATGACTAAAGTTGCTCTGATTCACTAGGAGCATCTCACAGGGGCTGGTGCTGTAGCCAAGACAACAAGCCCCGTGGCCGGAACATTAACATCAGGAAAAGCAGGGGTCATTGGTGGAGCATGAAGAGCCTTACACACATTACCTTGTAACATCTCCCTCAGAAAGGCACAGTATCTTGTGCCCATTTTACAGGGAAGAAAAATGAGGCTTCAGTAAGTCCAATAACCTAGAACCAGTCTGCCTAACTCTAAAGCTCTTTCTCCCAATAGTCACCCTGGACGTGACAAGTGTCAAAGATGTCAGCTGGTGACGATGATGCCAGCTGGGAGAGATGATGCTGGGCAAGTGTTGTTTGCTGGGCATGGGCTGTTCAGAGACGGGAAAGGGTGGTGGGCAGCACAGCTGGTCAGGTCATTCCCTTGCTTCAAACTCCTCAGTGGTTCCCCATAGCCTTCAGAGTACAATCCAAATTTAGTGCAGCAAGCAGGAGTGCTCCAGACTCCACCTTCCTTGCCAGTCTCTCCTCCTCCCATGACCTTCAGCTCTTGTTAGATGCCCTTGTCCAACAGAATCTAACCACTTTCCCTTTCCTGGGTACCCTGTGCCCTCACAAGCCAACTGCCTTTGCCTACTGCACATGCTTGTTTCTGCCGGGAGTGCCCTTCCCCCACACTGCACTTGTGACCAACTGTAAGAGTCCTTTTCTAATGCTCCCTCCTGCCCTTCACTCCCTTCTCATCCCCTGCCAATGAAGGACTCATTTTCTTGTCTTCTACCACCCCTGGTGCTTCCTTCGAGCCTGGCATCCCTCCCTTTCTCTCTCCTTACTTCTTTCCTTCTTCTTTCCATATTTTATTCCTTCTTTCTTTCAACACTTTTTCATCGAGCAGCCACTCTATAACAGTTGTTAAATTGCATTTGGGTGATGAAAGCTGAATAAAAAAAGGTCCTTTTCTTCCTGGAACTTATTGTCAAGAGCAAGAGGCAGACGGTGACTAAAACTGCACAGTTACTGAATGTTTTTACAGGTACAGCACTGCATTATGCATTCAGCATGCATTTACTTCACTTAACCAGTTCTGCAGTCCTACAAGGTAGTGACTTTTTAAAAAAAAAAAAGATTTTATTTATTTATTTGACAGACAAAGATCACACGCAGGCAGAGAGGCAGGCAGAAAGAGAGGAGGAAGCAGGCTCCCTGCTGAGCAGAGTGCCCGATGCGGGGCTCAATCCAGGACCCTGGGACCATGACCCGAGCCGAAGGCAGAGGCTTTAACCCACTGAGGCATCCAGGCGCCCCGTGACTTTTGTTTTTAAAAGGGAAAATCAAAATAGGATCAGGGTTTGAACCCAAGCCATCTGTCATTTAATTCAATACTCTTAAATGCCAAAATAAAAGAGGAGTTTAATAAGAAGGTGATAAATAGGGGCACCTGAGTGGCTCAGCGGGTTAAAGCCTCTGCCTTCAGCTCAGGTCATGATCCCAGGGTCCTGGGATCGAGCCCCACATCAGGCTCTCTGCTCAGCAGGGAGCCTGCTTCCCCCTGCCCTCTCTCTCTACCTGCTTCTCTGCCTGCTTGTGATTTCTGTCTGTCAAATAAATAAAATCTTAAAAAAAAAAAAAAAAAGAAGGTGATAAATACAACAGAAACACACAGAAGCCTAAACCCAGCTTGGGAAAGACAGAAGCTTTCTAGGAAGAGGTGATTCCCTAGGACTTAGACAGAGGATTAACATGGGCAAGGTATGGTGGAAGGGAAAGCTTGGCTCTACAGAGAACCCCAGGCAACAAGATGTTGCTGAGGTGCAATGCATGAGGATGGAACTGGGAAGATGAATAAGTAGCTGGGCTGCAGAAAGCCTCATTTGTTATCAGTTGAGTGAGGGCTGCAGGAAATAGGTATAAGATGCAGGACAACTAAAGAAAATTTAATGAAGGGATTATTACAAGGATATGGGCAGTGTGAGGGAAACCACCAAGGGGTGTGGGACACCTGGACTAGCAACTCTGAGCCAAGCAGCCCCACTTCCCCTAGACCAGAAGGAGCAAAAGGAAAGGCTGTTACTAGAATCCAAGAGAAAATGGTAGCTTTGCCTTCAACCCTAGAGACCCCACTCCCTCACCACTGGACCTGGAGCCTTTGGTAGGAGATCCTGGCTGGGTCCAGAGAGAAGCAGGAGAATATCCCAGCTTCTTTCCCCTCCTGTCTCCTGACATCCTTCTGGTGCCTCCCAATGGCCAAACCCAAGCAGAGGCCAGAGGGCATATGAGCCCAGCTGAACCAATCTATAAGGTCAGTCTCCGAGGTCAGAGAAAGGTAGAGAAAGGTAGCAAGTAGATCTGGAAGGGCAAATGGAGACCACCCAGGACTTCCAGGTTAAGAAGTTCAATTTAAAGGGCACCTGGGTGGCTCAGTGGGTTAAGCCTCTGCCTTTGGTTCAGGTCATGGTCTCAGGGTCCTAGGATTGAGCCCCGCATGGGGCTCTCTGCTCAGCAGGGAGTCTGCTTCCCCCTCTCTCTCTGCCTGCCTCTCTGCCTACTTGTGATCTCTGTCTGTCAAATAAATAAATAAAATCTTTAAAAAAAAATTCAATTTAAAAAAAAAAGGAAGTTCAAATTTTAATCCCATTACTGATGGGTGCCATTGAAGGGTTTGGGGTAGGGAGGCAACTTAGTCAGATATGGATTTTCACAAAGACCTCTATGGCAGTGATTCAGTGGACAGAGCTGCAGGCAGTTAGGCATGAGCTAAGGATCTGCTGGATCAGGTAAAAGAAAGGCCAAGGTGAGAGATGGTAAGGAATAAGAGCTAGAGAAAGAAGGAGATGGACAGAGATAGAATGAGATGGAATATATCAAGGTGAGAGATGATAAGAAGCTGGAAAAGGGCATAGATAGAAAGGAAAGAAGGAGGTCAGGTTTTGATTTTAAAAAGAAAAATACAGGAATTGATGGTCTTATTGAAGACAAAAGCTAAGATTCTTTTGGATGACCAACTAAATTTCATTTGGGACAAGTTGAATTTAAGTTGACATGGGACATCAAAAGGTAAATATCTAGTATATGCTCTGATTTGAATTCAGATATTGATTGGTCTCTGTCCAGAGATTAAGATATCAAAGCTGTCAGTAGGTAAATTCTACTTTAAAACCATGAGAGTGGATAAGATGTCCCAGGAAGATGGCATGTCCAGAGAAGAAGGCCAAGCTGTCTGGGAGCATCAACACTGAGAGGCAGGAGGAGGAAAACCACTTCAAGGGAGATAGACAAAGAGAAAGACCAGAGGAGACAAGGAGAGCCAGGAGAATGAAGCTTCCAAGAGCAGAGGCTAGAGGATCAACACAATTAAATACACTAGAAAGAAAAAGATAAAAGCAGTGCAGGTTGGAAGTAAGTTTTGGGTGTCTTTAGAAAGAGCAATAATGACTAAAGTTGGTGGATGGATTGCCATGGGCTAAGGAATGAAGTGAAGATGAAGCGGTAGACACTAGAATACAGATTCTTCTGCTTACAAGTCTGGATGAGGAGAGAGAAAAGTAGAATGATATCCAGGAGGACCACCAGGTCAGTGGAGTTTTATGGTATGAAATCAGCTTTGAAAAAGAGCTAGTAGAGAAGGAAAGACACAGAAGAAGGAGAAGCTGATCATACTTCAAAAGAAGGAAGATCACTGATAGAGCCCAGACCTGGAGGGACCAGGGCCAATCACCTTCTACAGTCCTTGCCTAGTTATTTGCCCAGACCCCTAAACCCCACTGCTAGTCTGGGAGCTCTATATCTGCTATGCCAGGCACAACGTCTAGCACATGGTTGTACTCAGTCAATGACTGCTGAGTGAATTATTGACTGAGTGCGTGGCTAGGTCATTATTCACACTATAAGATCAGAGTAGAAGAAAAGTTGCTTCTCTCTACAGCTCACATGAGGAGGCTAAGGTTCAAATACAAAATCATCCAATAGAACTCCAGACACCTTGAGCAAGATAACAGTCTATAGGGAGGAAATCCTGAAGATTTACTGTACATACACACACCTATAAACAAAACTGCCAGCCATCTCAAGCTGGATGAAGACCTCTGGTGAGAGTTGTTGGATTAAAATCAGAAAGGCCGGAAACCAATAATCTTTGTGTTTAAATGAACTGAACATTTGAATAGCACTGATTCTTACTAGCTCATTTAATTTGGCTTGTAAGAGGCTACTCTGATTGTGTTCTTTCACTTTTTACCTTGGGAGGCGGGGAGTCAGTTTCTTTCTCAAGGCATTTCTTTAGGTTTTCGGTTGAAGTTCTCTCCCAGAACAACTAAAGGTTTGGTCACTTGCAAAGAGAGCTGCGGAAGGGGTTCCATGTGAACCAGGTCTCCAAGACCATGGCCTCCAGAGCTCATGCCTCCTGTCTGGGAATAGGAATACTTTGGACCCCCGCCCTCACTGGCCACATTAAACAAGAAAGGCACATGTATGGTGACTGGCTGAGAAGACCCTAAAAGACAAAACAAGAAATGTGGTCATTTTGGGAAGAGGGTGAGGATAAACAAGGGAAAGCAAAGAGCTGGTATATCTTTTGAGAAGTAACATGAGGGAGCAAAATGCACTCACTCCTTGGGTCCCAGCTTCATGTTCCCCATTGGTATGGGCAAAGCCCCCATGAACTTCATCTATAAAATGGAAATTCATTCAATTAAAATTGTCCCCTGCAGTATGCCACACACGAGCTAGGTACTTAAAGAACATCAGTGAAAAATAAGAATACCCCTTCTTCTGCATGTTTTAAGAAGTAAATGACATAGTGTCTATAAAATTATCCCATGACAATTTATTAAAGTGCTGAATTAGAGGTAACTGCAATTTCTCTGGTGCTTCTCATGTGTGGAATATAATGATACAAGAATGTGCCAGAGGGGGAGGGTTGACAGAAACATTCAATGTCTTATCAACTGGTCTGTGAGTTCCATGAAATCAGGGATCATGTCTAACTTATTCACCTCTCTGAATTGCTAATGTAGTCCTTGACACATAAATGTCAGGTTATTAATAAGAAATCATTCTCAGCTGATTATTGCCAATTAAGTTTCCAAATATCTCCAAAATTTGTGTTCATCTATAAACATACCATGACCTAGGGTCCTTCTGACAACTAGAGATAATGCAAGGCACTGGATAAAGTGCCTGGTTCATAGATGTGCTCAGGAAAGCCAACCCATTCTTGGGGATCACTTCCTACTTGCAGACTCAGCCCAGTTGAATTTACTCACTTGGTCATCATGGGTGGGAGAGTCTTCAGAGCCCCTCCAGGAACTCCCCACCTGTGTAAGGGAGGAACTAGGCACAGCAGGACAACAGGAGCTGCCCAGAGACTCTCAGTCAATGAAAGACAGGGCTGGGGCCAAGTCAAGCTCAAGGAGGGATGCAGGAATCTGAGGCTAGCCAATGCCCTCAAGGTATGTCTGGTATAATTAGGGAGATCTGTTTCTCACCACTGTAACAGTTAAATCCATCTTGGTTGATTAAATATCAGATGCTGGAGGTGGGGATGTGTGAGCCGGAATGCAGGAGGAGAGGCAGTGTAGAGAAGTGGGGACTTCAGTGAGGCTCTGAGAGGGGTGTGGGGAGAAGCTGGGGGCTTTTATAATCAGAGAGCACACTGTGAGCAAGACCTCAAGGTGACAGTGGGTGTGGTCAATCCAGAGTTCAGGAGGACAGCCAGACTGGGAAAGAGACAAGGCTAACTGACCTACACCAAGCCCCTACATATGCCTGCCAGGGCTCCCCACCCTAGCTTATGTCACCTTCCCCATAAACTTACAAGACAGACTGTTGTTGTTGCCAATCAAGACTCCTTGGTAAACACCAAAGTTGGTATTTGAACAAAGTCAGTCTAAAGACAAAGCTTCTGTGCCTTTCACTCTACCCACATGTCTTCCTGGACAGACCAGGTGGGGCCACCTTGGTGATAAGATCTCCCACTGGAAGTAGGAAGATCTTGGTTCTACCCCTGAATATCAGAGTGACCTGGACAAATGATGTAGCCTCCCCCCCACTTCCCTCCTGTCATAGGAGGTAGTAATTTTACGTTCCTGTTTTGTAAATGGGAACAGCAATTCATGCCATATGCCTGTCTCAGATCAGCCCCGGGGGTTTCCTCTGTGAGGTTCTCACTCCAGGGGATGGGCTGAGGGTGCACCAGGGTCACTTTACTCCTGGAAAAGAAGAGTGTGGCAAATCAGTCATGGCTTTTTAAAGCTTGCACCCAGTGATACACTCATTTCCACTTCTTGAGTCAATGCAAATCCAGTAGCCACACCCAAGCTTGAGAGGCAGGAAAATGCCCTCTTACTGTGTGTCTGGGTGAGAGAAAACTGGATAGAGTCATGACTAACTACCACAGGTACCTCACAACTGTACCACTTGGAAAGTTTTGCAAGAGCTTTTGACACACCTGAGTTATGTAGATGTGATTCTAGGCAACACGAAACCCTTCAAGATTTCCAAGGAGGGATGGATAGAAATGCTAAAGTTTGATAAATTAGTGAAAACTAGTCAAGGTAGTGTTGGAGATCAGTGGTGATCCATGCAGGGTACACTTGCAGTGGGAGAACCTGGAAAGATGGGAGCTGTAAAAAGACACTAGACAGTCCAGGTTCAACCTAGACTTAGGATGGTGACAATGGAAAGAAAAGGAAAATCCTCAGAGATATTTTCATGCAATATACACTGAGTACCTACTCTGTACCAAGCACTGTGCTAGGCACCAGAGGCAGGGACAGGTACGGATGACCTGACTGTAGAGGCCCTTCCAGTCTTGGTGGGAGAGACAGACCTTTCCTCATAGGAAACCCATAGAATTAATAAACCTTGAGCTTAGATGTGGCCCTGGACTTGCTTTGGCCAAAAAAGTAGAAATAAGCATGTCACTAGGAGTCTTCTGTTCTCACCCTTGTGTCTGCCTCACAGTAAGACTTAACACTTAGATGTATTCCCAGAAAAGTAAACCTGAAACATGCCATGAATGAGGGATCTACATTTTACTGAAGATGTCATAGAGAGTCTGAAAAGAGTAATCCGTCACATGCCACATAGCGGAATGTATCCCAGTCCCCATTCAATGACACTCTTCTTCCCCTAACTCATGCTTTGGCCGCAGTAGCATTACTTCTTTGTTCCAGGGCTCCAACCCCTCCCTTCCCCCACACTCCTAAAGCTCTTCCTTTTCTTTTCCAAAGCAATTTAACTCTCTCTCTCTCTGAGCTGTCAGAGATTGCAGTCTGGCACACACCATAGTTCCAGGCAAGTGATCAACCCTCCTTAGAACTAACCATCTTTAGGGGCGCCTGGGTGGCTTAGTGGTTTAAGCCGCTGCATTCGGCTCAGGTCCTGATCCCAGGGGCTCAGGTCATGATCCCAGGGTCCTGGGATCGAGCCCCGAATCGGGCTCTCTGCTCAGCGGGGAGCCTGCTTCCCCCTCTCTTTCTCTGCCTGCCTCTCTGCCTATCTGTGATTTCTGTCTGTCAAATAAATAAATCTTAAAAAAAAAAAAAAAGAACTCATTATCTTTAGAAGAGGAAACAGGTGGTAAAAATCATTGTCAGCTTTCTGTCTTCCTAGTTGCCTTCCCTGACCCTCTTCATGGCCAGGATAATAGTGGCTTCAGCCAATCTGTTACCTAACCCTTTCTCAGGGGACTCTGAGAAGACAAAGCCAGTCATTTACTTGTACCTGGCCTCATCTCACTGCTCATCCCACCCTCCCCTTTCCTGTTGGCTCTGGAACTTGCAGCTCACCCAGCAGGCCAGCCTGGCCTCCGGAAGGTCCATGGGCCTCCCCAAGGAACTTGGGGATTGTGATTTTTTCTACTTCTGCACACAGGTGCTAGAATTCCAAGGAGCTTGGAGAAGAAGACAGAAACTCCTACCTGGGAATCTTACTGACCTTTCTCCTTCACAGGTGCTCTGTAAAAACTCAGGTCATGATGCCACAACTACATAGGTAGAATTAATGATCCAAATAAAAACTAAATGATGAATATTTATAAATGTTCATTCTAGAAATGCCAAAGCAATTATTATGCATTGTCCATATTTTAAAATGTATAAATAAACAAAACAATGCTGAAGGAGTGACATACCATACTAATGAATAGTGTCCATTCACTAAACGATGTTGGGATCCTTTTTCTACCACTTGTCCCAGATGCTAAACTGCTGGCTGGACTCTGTGTCATCCCTAGCACCTCCTAGGGAAGGAGAAGGTCCACATGTGTAATGTCTTGAATAGGCTCCTGTTCTCACTTTAGTCAGGCCTTCTAAAGTCTCCCCAGGCCCTAAAGAAGGGCCCATGATAAAGCCCTTCCTATCAGAAAGAGGTAAGTATGAGCAAGTTTCTGTCTCCCCTAGCTCCAGACAGGGTCAGGGCTCAGTTTAGAACAGGGCAGTGGTGATAGGGAGAGGTGCACAGGACAGAAAACAAATAGAATTAATGAAACTTGAAACAAGTCCACCTAACCTTGGTATGTCCTTTTCCTGGGAAACAAACAAGAACCAAATGGCTAAGAGGTAGGATAAAATGCACTGCCTGCAGAAGTTCTTGCACCAAGCCTTCTCGTTGGGGAGGACATTCTGGCTGAGTACTCTGTTTCTGCTACAGAATAGAGAGGAAACACCCACCCCTGCTGCTCTGCACTGCAAATGAAGTAGGAGAGCTGGGACTCCAACCCAAGGAAAATATAACAGAACTCAGGACATCTTGCACCTTTGGACAGCTGCTCAAGGTTGCAGAGCTTGGCTGCGCTTTGCAAACCAGCTACTCTGGGGGCATCACAGAGCCAAGATCACTGCCCTACTATATTAATCATGTTCTTTATTTTCTACATTTTCTGGTGCTTTGACATCTTGGAGCCTTGCTGGCTCCCCCTCCCTTGACTAGCCAATGTCTAGAAACATTAAAGGACCCACCAGCAAGGGTTCCTTTCACATACCAACGAACCAATCCAAAGCCCACACCCCCAAACACCCCTATTAGCTTCTCACAGGGCTGTTACACACCAGGCCAATATTCCTATGCTCTAGTCACCCCCGGGCCAGGCACCAGACAACTCAGGACAGCCTCTATACCCCAAAGTCTGCCAAAATTATTCAGACTAGGCAACCCTAAGCCTGCTTAACCTGCCTTGCCCATTGCTTCCGCAGAAACCTCAATAGAGATTTTTCTTTAATTATATTATGTTAGTTGCTATATTTTAATACAGATTCTTGCGATGTGCTCCTTTTGCTCTCTCTGCCTCCTGACCCACCCTGGTGCTTCCCTGAATCACTTCGAATGGTGTGATGTGCCCCCTTCTCTTGGGAACTGTGAGTAAAAAGCTAATTTTTTCCATGGCACTCATCTTCTGACATGTGGGTTTCACTGTACCCAATAAAAATGAAACCTACATTTTAAAACACCTGCCTTGGGCTGAAAGCTGGAGGTGGTATGGGCAACATTTGAACATTGCTTAGCTCTGCCTTGGATGCCGACATAGAGTTTTTGACTACTCTCAGTCTTTGGGTGTCCTGAAACTTCTGTTGGGATAAACACCATAAAGACAAGGCCTGGGGCACAAATGTGACTCACTGACAATTTGACAGGTCCTAAAACAGAATTAGCACTAGTAAGGTTTCTCATGTACCCATATTTTGCAGCGCAGGTTGTCAGAATCCAAAGCCAAAGTGTATTCTATCCATAAAATCCTACAGCCTTCTTCAATTAAGGTGTCTATAACACAAGTCAAGGAGCATAAAGGTCTGTGTCAGAAAACCCACTCTTTCCCCCATTACCACCTACCCACCATGTTTCTCCTTTCTTCTGATACCAATACCAAACTCACAACAATGTGGGGATTCTCCCCACCAAACAATTCTGCCACACCAGCTGCGGGCCCTATAGCTTCACTCCACTCTGACACTACTCAGAGATAGCATCGGATCCCACAGGCAAGGGCTCAATGCCAAAAGACAGCCCCCTCCTCCTTCACACCAATCACAAGTAGATTCCGGGGTACTCACAACCTCTGTCCTATTTGGCTGCCAATAAGCCTCTCCTTGTGTTCCATTTATTTGCTAGAGCAGCTCACAGAACTCGGAAAAATAGTTTACTAGTTTCTTAAAGGATATGATAAGGGACGCAGATGAAACACCAGATGAAGAAACTTCACATAGGGTGAGGTCTAGGAGGGTCTCAAGCGCAGGAGCTTCTGTCCCAGTGGAGGGGTGTGTCACTGTCCTGAAAGTTCTGGGAGCCCCATATTTTGGGGATTTTTATGGAAGCTTCATCACAAGGGCATAATTCACCATCACCCCCACGTCTACCCTCTCTCCTCACTGGAGAATAGGGGCAGAGCTTCTAATCACGATTTGGTCTTTCTGGTGACCAGCCCCATCCAGGAGCCCACCAAGAGTCAACTCATTAGAATAAAAAACACTCCTGTCACCCAGGAAATTCAAGAGGTTTAGGAATTTTGTGTCAGGAACTGAGTCAAAGACAAAGGAACAGAAGATGCTTTCTAGTACTCTAATCCCTTAAGAAATTATAAGGGTCCCGGGAGTTCTGTGCCAGGAACTGGGACAGAGAAAAATTAATGTATTTTTCTATCATCTTGTAAGGTCCAACCTATGAAGTTGGAATCCTTGTGAATAAATGTGCTTGAAAATAGTTTACATACACCTCTACTTTCTTAAGTTAATTCAAAGGAGGTTTGGCTGGCTATAAAACAGGCAACCAAAAAAAAAAAAAAAAAAGAATATTTAAGCTCTTGTACTCACCTGTCAGTGGGACATATAAGCTCTAGCGTCCAGAGAATACCTATTTCAATGGCTTAAGAGACAGGTGTTTCATTTTCTTCTAGCTTTCTGGAAAGTTAAAGTAATTCTAATTTCTATTTGTATAACTGAGAATCAGATGTCTTTACTAAGGGGCAAACAAGGTATAAAGAAGCTAAGTGCTCTGAAAACAATGGCTTGAAAATAATGGAGCTGGGCTCTGAAACTAGATCTGTCAGGCTCCTGAAACCTGATTTCTTAACCTCACTCATGTCTGGGCTGAATGGTTAACATTGTCAGGTTAGTGACTTGTGGTGACTAGTATATCACTAAGTTTTATCAAGAGCGCAGCTCATCAGTAATGCTGCTGGAATGAAGTGAAATGTCACAGAACTCGCAGGATAGTAGAGAATCAAGCTCCATCCAGCAGATCCTACAACACACTTGTGATGCAGTAAGTACATCATGCGTTGCCCATTTAGGGAGTGTTTACTCCACAGACAGCTCTGACCATGAACCTCAGGGTTTACCCCTGTATGTGTCAGTTTGTTTTATCTTCCCAAATGTCATGAACATCAGTTTTTCACCAGTACCCCCTAAGACAGTGTCTTAGTTAAGAGTCTAGGACCTGCCCTGGTTGCAGTTTTGAAGTTTGATGACCCCAAGCTGTGCGAGCCTTTGCCTCAGCGCTCATACCTTCAACAAAGTATTTTCGAGTGATTGATCTTGGACTCAGTTCTATATCCACACAACTAGTGTGGATATAAAAAGATATATATATGTGTGTGTGTGTGTGTGTGTGTGTGTGTATAACTAGTGTGGATATAAAAAGACCTCCCTGCTTTTTTTTAAGATTTATTGATTGATTTGATAAGGAGAGAGAGACCAAGAGTGGGAGGCAGAGGGAGAGTGACAGAATCTCAAGCAAACTTCCCACTGAGTGCAGAGCCCACAGGGGGCTCAATCCCAGGACCCTGAGATAATGACCTGAGTTGAAATCAAGAGTCGGATGCTTAACTGACTGAGTCACCCAGGTGCACCTGACCTCCCTACTTTCTAGCATATTTAGATTTGGTTGTGGGACTAAAAGACCAGGTTCTATCCCCAGCTGTTCCTAATGAGCCATGGGACCCTGAGGAAGTCATTTACCTCATGCATTTCATTTTAGTCAACTCACCTAGAAACATCTCATTGAGGTCCTACTAAGTACTAGGCCCTGGGCTCGGTTACATAATGTAGCTGTTAAAAGTGCAGGTTTTGGAGACAGATATGGATTCACATTCCAGCCCATCACCTTTCTAATTGTGTGTGGCTTTGGGACAGCCACTTCACTTATCTAACATGAGCCAGCAACCTGGGACTACATGCTTTCCCCATCACCCCACGGGAATGAAGCAGGCAAAAATCATGCATCATGTGCTCAGCCCTGGGTAAGGTGACGACAACAGAGCAAACCCAGACACAGGAGAGTGCTTACCATACCCAGACACTCTTACAAGCTGTTGGCATACATTAAACGCAGTCAATCCTCACACAGCCCACCACTCTCATTATCCCCACCCTGCAGCTAGGATTTGGGGCACAGAGAAATTAAACAACTGGTCTAAGATCACACAGCTAATAAGTGGCAGAGCTGGATTAAAATCCAGCCATCTGGCTCCAGAGTCCCTGCCCATTACACTGCAAAAGTTCTGGCTTGCTGTGACCTCTTGGAACTTCTGCAACAGATTCCTGTCTGGTTTTTGCCACCACTCTTGTCCCTTTCCACGCTCTTTCCATGCAATAGTGAGCTTACACCGTTGTTCCCTGCACAATATCCTCCAGCAGTCCCCACCACCTTCAGGGTCAAGACCAAACTCCCTTAGAGCCCAAAGTCCCACCAGTCCTGTCCCTGAGCAACTTTCATAGGCTCAGAACTCACTAAGACATAACTCCCCAACCCCCTGTACACTCCCACCACACCAGAACCCCAGGACCTTGAACTTAGGTGCTTTTGCTTACTACCCTTCCTCTGCTCCCCTTCCTTCCTCCCCATCCCCAAACAGGCTATGCACAGTTCATTTTCCAACATTACACTTACTAGGATTTCTTGTCATGCAGAGATGTTTAAAAAAAAAAAAAACTCCACTGACTTTCTTAAAAAAAAATACACACACACACATACATATCTCAAAAGTAAATATATGTCAAAAATATATATCAAAAGTAGTACATTCACATGGTAGATGAGTCGAGTCTGCTCAGGCTGCCATACAAAGTACCACAGACTAAGGGATTTAAACAACAGAATTTTATTGTCTCACATTCTAGAGGTTGGAAGTCCAAGATCAAGGATTGATCAAACCTTTTGGCAAGGTTGTTTTCTTCTAAGGCCTCTCTCCTTGGGTTTCAATGGCCACCATCTTTCTGTGTCTGCTTATGCATATCTGTGTCCCACTCTCCTCTTCTTCTTCTTCTTTTAATAGATTTTATTTTCAAGTAATCTCTACACCTAACATGGGGCTCGAACCCACAACCCCAAGATCAAGAGTAGCAGCTCCACTGACTAAGCCAGCCAGGCATCCCCTAGTCTCCTCTTCTTATAAAGAGGACATTCATGGGTGCCTGGGTAGCTCAGTGTGTTAAGCCTCTGCCTTCGGCTCAGATCATGATCTCAGGGTCCTGGGATCGACTCCTGCATCGGGGTTTCTGCTCCACGGGGAGCCTGCTTCCTCCTCTCTCTCTCTCTCTCTGCCTGCCTCTCTGCCTACTTGTGATCTCTCTCTGTCAAATAAATAAATAGAATCTTAAAAAAAAAAAAAAAGAGGACATTCATATTGGATCATGGCCCACCCATATGACCTCATTTTCATTAAATCACCTCTTTCAAGATCCTACCTAAACAGAGTCAAGTTTTCAGGTACTGAGGGGCTAGGACTTCAACATATGAAATTAGGAGGGACACAATCACACATGGTCAGACAGATTCCAGCAGAATAGAAGATGCAAAATAAAAATGAAAAGCACTTTTTTTCTCTTTCCTATGGCTTTCCCCATAGGGAACCTCTATGAAGGGTCTCCTGGGCCCCCCCTCACCTGATTTACATACACAGACCAGCAAATCCATCTCCTCCCCCATTAAAATCATTTAGAGAAACAGGATGATGATTTGCACAGTTTTGCATCTTCTTGTTTCCACTGAATATATCTTGGTTATTTTTCCATAGCAACATAGACAAACCTGTTTCTTTATGGGTTGCCGTCATTTCAGCACATTCTTTACTCAAACCCAGCCCTGTGGGTTGTTTCCTGTGCTTTCTCTGAGACAAAGCTACAGTGAACACAGCTACTACACATGTCTCTGGGTAGGCATTTAGGAAGAAATCCATAGACTAAAATCCTATACAGCAGAGATCTCGGTCAGAAGATACTTGCAGTGTCCTTTGGTGGGTTGTGCCAACTCTCCACCTCTGAACAGCATTCCAATTTATGCTTCCACTGGGAGCGAATGGGGCAACCCACTCAACGGTGTGAACTCCTCTTGAACACATAGTTCCAAGCTCTTTGTAACTCCTCTGTTGACTCCTGACCCCTCCAGGCGAGTTGAGTAGTGGTCCCCTCAGATCCCCCATTGCCCCTCCATTCTTTGTTATGCTGCCATCAAAGGCAGCTGTCTACCTAATCCCATCTCACTAAGGGCAGAGGAAAGCCCATTTCATCCCTGTAACCACCTGGTGCCTAGACTATAGTAGGTGCCCATTAGTTTTCTTTGAATAGCTGACTCCTTACAGTCCTGTGAGTCTAGGTTGAGGATAGTGGTTTTTTACCTCTGTTTCCTCTAGCCCTGAAAGTAGCACCGAGGTCAGAGGACATGGGTCAGGGATTCAAGAAAAGGATTCTGGAATGGAACAAGTTGCCAAAAAACCAGATCAATTGTGATGAGCTAACTCTGCTTGTTTCTACAGCTGGACCCTGTGCCCCTTGAGGGAGTCAGAGAGGAAGAGAGGGAGAAAGAGAAGGGGGGAGAAGAGGAGGGAGAAAGGAGAGGTAAGGTAGGGGGAAGGGGAAAAGAGATAGGCAAGTGAGAAAGGGGAGAATAGAGACTAGGGAAAGGTGAAGACAGAAGTTGGAGGAGAGAGGGAAGAAGAGAAAGAAGGGAGGGAGAAGGGGAAGGAGGGAAAAGGAGAGAGGAAGAAAAAAGCATTAATGTTTCGGAGAAGACAGGTGAAGGGTGACAGGTGGCCCGATGGCAGAGGCACTTGTACCTACCCTATGATCCAGCAATCGCACTACTGGTATTTACCCAAAGAATACAAAAACACTAATTCAAAAGGATATGCGCACCCTGATAGTTATAACAGCATAATCTACAATAGCCAAGATATGGAAGCAGCCCAAGTGTCCAACAACTGCCCATATAAATGAATTGTGTCCATTAATACATATAACATATATAAATATATCTATTTTAATGGGGGAAGAGGTGGATTTGCTAATCTAGGCATATAAATCAGGTGGGTGGGAAGCCCATGAAACTGTTCATAGTGTTTCCCTGTGGGGAAAGCCACAAGAAAGAGAAAAAAAAAATGCCTTCTATTTTTACTTTCTATCTTCTATTCTGCTAGAATCTATCTGTTGGTATTTTATTCAGCCACCAAAAAGAATGAAATCCTGGGGCACCTGGGTGGCTCAGTGGGTTAAAGCCTCTGCCTTTGGCTCAGGTCATGATTTTAGGATCCTGGGATTGAGCCCTGCATGCGGAAAATCTCTGCTCAGCAGGGAGCCTGCTTCCTCCTCTCTCTCTCTGCCTGCATCTCTGCCTACTTGTGATCTCTGTCTGTCAAATAAATAAATAAAATCTTTTAAAAAAAATGAAATCTTGCCATTTGCAACAATGACATGGATGGAGTATTATGCTAAGTGAAATAAGTCAATCAGAGAAAAACAAATATCATACCATTTCACCCATATGTGGAATTTAAGAAACAAAAAAATGAGCAAAGGGGGAAAAGGGAGACAAGGAAGAAATCAAGAAAGAGACTCTTAACTATAGAGAATAAACTAATGGTTACCAGAAGGGAAGTGGGAGGAGGGATGGGTGAAATAGGTGATGGGGATTAAGGAGGGCAACAGGTGATGTATGGAAGTGTTGAATCACTGTATTGTATACCTAAAACTAATATAACACTGTATGTTAACTAACTAGAATTAAAATAAAAACTTAAAAAAAAAAACAAAACAAGGTCACACATTCTAAAAATGGCTGTCGGTTTCACTAGAGCTTAGAGCGTCTGGGAAGTCCCTGAAACCCTTCCAAGAGTTCACAAAGTCAAAACTATTACCCCAATATATTAAGACGTTATTTGTCTTTTTCACTCACTTCCTGAAAAAGGGACAGTGGAAGTTTCCAGAGCCTATGGTAATATCAGAACATATGGAATGAAGCAGCAGATAGGACGCACCAGATGGCTTCTTTTAAGATCGGCAAAAATGTAAAACAATGCCACTCTTCTAATTATTTTTTTTGTTTTGAAAACTACAGTTATTTTTTTACAAATATGCTTCTGTTATGTCATGGGTTTATTATTGTTTTAAAATAATGGTTTTAAGTTTTCTCAGTTTTAATTTCTAATACAGAAATATTAATAGCTATTACCACAGAAACAAAAGTTTTGGAGGTTCTCAATCATTTTTAAGGGCATAAAGGGGTCCTGAGGCCAGAATATTTGAGACCACTATGCCTGGCAGTGAGGAGGGTAGGGTCACATCCCGCCCAGCAGGACCTGGTAAGGACTGGATGGGCCTGATTTGTTCATCAGGAATGGAGTCCAGGCTCAGGGAAATGGGTGACAAGTGGGGAAGGAGGGCAGGATGGTCTTCCCAGGCTAAGAAAGCCCCCGAAGGTATTTAAAAAGGGTGAGCTGGATGACATGGCCATTTTAGAGAGCACACTGTCAGCCCCCAGAAGAGTCTGGAGGGGGTGAGCGATGAGGACCCCTTCTGAATTTCTGACTTGCTAATTCAGTGACATAAAGAATTCTAGAGAAGGAGATCTGGATAGAAGGATGCAGAGTGTGGTTTTCTGCGGGTGGAAGCTGAGGTCTGTGGGGGCTTCTTGTCACCACCCACAGTATGGGAAATCAGTTTCAAGTCCCTAAGCAAATCTAGGACAAATGAGAAGATGCTTAACAGAATACATCTTAAAAGTTCTCATCACAAGAAAAAAAATTGAACTATATATGATGATAGATGTTAACTATACTTGTGATCATGATTTGTAGTATATCATCGTAATATATATGGAATCGCTACCTCGTGCATACAAGACTAATATAGTACTACATGTCAATTATATTTCTATTTTTAAAAGAAGATGCTCTATTAATGGCAACTTATAGTCCTTAAAAAAAAAATTTACAGGATAGCGTTTCAGTCCATTTGGAGGCAAAGAGCTGAGGGTTGGAAGCCTGACTCCACCACTTGCTGACTCCAGTAGGTGGGCAATTCTTAGCCTCTTCGGGCCTCGGTTTCCTCATCTATAGAATGGGAATTTAAAATCATCCCTACTTTTTAGGATTGCTGTGAGAATCCAATAGGCAAGCATGTAAAATAACACGGTGGCCAATAAAATACCCTTTTTATGGAGGATGGGGGAGGGTGGAAGGAGGCGGGGCGGGTTCCCTCTGGAGGCCTTTGTCATTCTTTCTAAATTCACTTTCCTTTCCCACCAAGCCGACTAGGTCACCCACTTGGCAGCGGCGGGGCTTGATGGCTCACACGCCTGCCACTTCTCACCTGGACAATAAGGGAAATCCGGCAGGGGGCGCGGACCGGGGGCACTCGAGCCGGCGCCCCAGGCCCTCCCACCCCACCCCTCCCGCGCCGGGCTCCCGCCCCACCGCCTGATGTCGCCCCACGCGCGCCGGCCTATCAGCGCGCGCGCCGCCCTCACCTGCTCCCTGGCTGGCACCCGCGCCTGCGGGGGCGGGCTGGGCAGGGTGCTAGCGCGCCTCCAGCGGCGCCTCCACCACCTGCGCTCGCGTGCTCTCTCGCCAGCGGTCCTGAGCTTCAGCGTGCCCACCCTTGCCGTCGTCTTGCCCATCCCAAGCCTTTTGACGGCGTCTTTTCCTTAAAAGGCGGGTTAATTCCTGCGGGAGAGGTAGGGGGAAGGGAAAGGCAGGGAACCACCCACAGGTAGGGCATTGCTTACAAGGTTGGCTTTGAAGTAGCCTTTTTTCTTTTCCCCCTAAGACCCAAACTGGTTTTTGTTTTCCTTTTCTCTGGCAAAGATTGTCACGGGGAGGCGACTTCACAGAAGAGGAAATTAGCTAGTTCAGTGAGTTGACAGTGGGAAGATGATGCATGGGTTAGGGCCCCCGAGGCATGACTGCCCCCGCCATTTCCACCCACTTCAACCGTGAATTTCCCTGGAGCCAGAAGCTTCATCTTTGACTCCCTTCTTGAAGATGATCCTAGGGAAGGACATGATGTCTCTGTTATATATCACTAATTGATTAAAGATCTCTTGAGTGCTTACAAAATGGCAGGCATCCTACTAAAATGCTTTTTACATTATCTTACTTAATCTCTCCTTAGGTGGTTTGTATCGTTGCCCCCAATTTGCAGACAGGAATATGAGGTCCAGGGAGAGTGATTTACACAAGTAGTAAGTGACAGAGCCAGGAAGCGAGGCTCTTGGTGCCACTCTGCTTTTCCCCCTCTCTAACTCCATAATGGGTAGGTTGACATCCCGTCGAGAATCGGAATAGGATACACTAATTTTCTTATCAGAGGACAGAAACAGGCCAAGAGAAAAATACCCATTTTGATGGAGACTGTCCAGCCCATTTTGTCTTCATGGGAGTTCATTAGAAAACCCGATGATTTATTTATTCATTCCTTCAACAAATATATGTTGAGTCCTTCTATGAACCAGGCACCATATTAAGACAGCGCAGCAATCAGACATAAATAAATCCCTGCTCTTGTGGAACTGACATTCCAGTGGGGCAGGGGCTGGAGGGAACCAGGCAATAAACAATGAATGTAAGAAAATAGTAATTTTATTATATAGTACAATAAGTGCTGTGAGAAAAAGCAGAACAGGGGCGCCTGGGTGGCTCAGTGGGTTAAAGCCTCTGCCTTCGGCTCAGGTCATGATCCCAGGGTCCTGGGATGGAGCCCCTCATCGGGCTCTCTGCTCAGCAGGAAGCCTGCTTCCCCCTCTCTCTCTCTGCCTGCCTCTCTGCCTACTTGTGATCTCTGTCTGCCAAATAAATAAATAAAATCTTTAAAAAAAAGAAAAGAAAAAGCAGAACATAATAAAGAGGGTTAGGAGTCTAGAGTAGGACTGCTTGAGGAGGTAGTAAGAGTATGAGCTTGCTGCTATCTTAGAGAAGAGTTTTCTAGGCAGAAGGAGGGGGCCAGTGCCATAGATCTGAGGCTAGAGTGTGCCCGGAGCATCTAGAAAGTTAATAGGGCTCAACTGAAGGGAAAGGGTGAATGAAGGGGAGAGAATCATAGATACGAAGTCTGGGGAGAGACAGGAGGGGCAGCTCACATCTTGTAGGACATTGTAGGTCATTATAAAGACTGACTTTCACTCTGGTTGCCATGGGAGGCCATCAGAGTGACATGATCTGACTTTCATTTTAAGAAGATCACTCTACCTCTATGCTGAGAGTAGCATGCAGGGAGCCATGGCGGGAAGCAGAAAACCAGGTAAGAAGCGTTCCCAGCAACCCAGCTCAGGATGTTGGTGGTCCCGGACAAAATGTGGGATCGATGAAGGTAGAGAGAATAACTTGGATTTGGGATCTTCTTTGAAAATACAGTTGTTGAAGAACATTTGGTGATTGCCTGGACAGGGGTCACAAACAGGAGGAGCCAAAGGTGACTTGAAGGTTTGACCAAACTGGAAGAACAGAGTTGCTGTCACCCGAGACAGGAAATATCATGGAAGGAATGTCAGTACTGGGGGGTTAGAGTTCACTTTCGTTTCTCAGTGATTGTGCAAACGAGTGATAAGGCACAACTGCATTTGGTGCAGGGGCTTTCCCTGTGCTCCAGTGTGCTGTTTAATTATGTGAACTGGGCTTTCATAACACCGTATGTCCCCGGTTCCTTTCTACCATCCTTGCCTGGTACATTTTTACCTTAAGGAAATGGCACCTTTCTATGAACCCCATGCTAATACCAAGTGCCTCCCTCCTCTGAACAATCTCAGTCCTAGAGTCCCTGCCACCCAATATGACACTGGGTTGTATGCTCTCATTTGTCGTTCACTACTACCATAAGGTCTGTTAGCTGTGATTTTTTAAAAGGTCAAGGCTGACGCTTTGTCTTTTGTATCTCACAGGTCTCCGAACCCATGAAAATGGCTAGTAACAGGACTTGATCAGAGCATACTGACTGAGCTGCTTTATACATACATTGTGGTGAATGACCATTGCCATACCAGATGGGAACCCCAGATTTGGGATCACAGAGTCAGCATTTCTGTAGTTCAAATGTCTTGTCATCAGATGAGAGACCTACGTCCCGGAGAGGGTAAGTAACATGTCTAAGGTATTTTAGGGAATTAGAGAGCCAGGACTAGGACCTATTTGCTCTGATTATTAGACTGGTGCTCTTACCCCACCCTCATAAACCTGGGCCTTAAGCAACTGGCATCTCCTAAAATAGACTCCAGTTTGAGACTCCAGTTGCTTAAGAGTGGGTACAAAAGAGGGCGTTTTGAAATAGATATTCTCAGCTTCCATTGTTGGTAGTATAGTTGCCACAACCTCTTTGGCAACAAATAATTAAACTTTATAAATAAACAAACCCTTTCCTCAGGAAATCCTTTTCTAAATATTTGTCCTAAAGTAGGCTCAGATGTGTGGGAAGTGCCGTTTATGCAAGATTAGTCATTACATCAGGGTTGTGGTAGCAAAATCTGGAAAGAACCTAAAAGAACATTAGTAGAGAAGTGGCACGAAAAGTCCTAGTCAACCATGCAAGGTACACAGTTTAAAAAGGAATGCAGTAGGGACTCCTGGGTAGCTCAGTAGGCTGCGTGTGTGACTGACCTTGGCTCAGGTCTTGATCTCAGAGTCATGGGTTCTGACCCCACATTGGGGCCCTTAAAAAAAATAATAGTAGATAGATAGATATATAGATAGATAAAATAAAAAGGAATCCAGTAGATTCTATGTGCTGAAATGAAGCTGGGTCCAGACAAAATATGGAATGGTGTATGTACAAGATGGTCTCATTTGTATAAGAAAGATAGAAGCATGTCTATATAAATATCCTGTATAAACATAATATATTTCTAGATGGATACACAACAAATTGATAACAGCAACTATTTCTGACAAGGAGAACTAGGGAAGGAGGCTTATCTTTATGCACATTTGACTTTTTTTCAACTTTTCTACAACCTTTTTAAAAAATTAATATTAGTTAAAATACATTCATATCATTTAATAAATGCTAAATATTGCAAAACATTTTGCAAGAAGGCCTTGCCCTCCCCCGCCTTTTTTTAGACAACATGGATGAATAATTATGCTGCCTCCCAAGGAAGGAAATCTGTCAGTAAGCATTTCCCTGAGAAACTCACTGATTTCGACTGTCAAATATTTGCATGTTCATTCTTGCTGGTGACTATTGATGAATTGGGAAATGACTCCACTAACTACATGTTCTTCAGAGGCCACCTCAGAAGGAGATCAAGAAAATGAGCTTCCACCTGTTATCTCTCACCTGTTTCCTCCAAGCCTGGGCCCACGCTTGGGCAACTGTGATTCATCCATTTCTGCAAGAGGAAATGAGACCTATATGGCAGCCACCAGCCCTGACCTAATGAATCAAAATCTTTGAGGTGAGATTCTGGCAGCTACATTTTTTTATCCCCTCCCCTGCCCACCCAGATCCTTCTGAGGCACACAGCTTTGCTGACTTCTCCCCTCTTCAATTCACTTTTAAGCCCTGTGAAACCTAGTTTCACTAGTAGAAGGACAGTTTCCTACTGGGACTCTTGATATGATGACACACAAAGTATCACCTATGGAGTTGTGGTAGGTATGATACTACTTCCCACAAAAGATGTCTATGTTCTAATTCCTGGAATCTGTGCATGTGTTATCTCATATGGCAAAAGGAGTTTTGCAGATTAAATTATCACCCTGAATATCCAGGTAACCCTAATCTAATCACGTGGCTCCTTAAAAGAGGAGAACTTTCTGAGGAAGGTGTGACTACAGAAGAATGACCAGGGGATGCAGTGTTGCTGGCTCTGAAAGTGGCAAAGGGGGCCATAAACAAGGAAGGGGGGCAACCTCTAGGAGACGTAAAAAGCCAAGAATCAGATTCTCTTCTAGAGCTTTTGGAAAGGAACGCATCCCTTCCAACACCTTAATTTTAGCCAGTGAGACCTATGCAGCACTTCTGACCTACAGAACTATAGGATAATGAATTTGTATTGTTTTAAGCCACTAGATTTATTTGTTATAGCAGCTATAGAAAACATAAGTATTCTGGGCAAAAGTCTTTAATGTGAATCTAATCTAGTCTCTGTACTTCATCAGGACTTAGGAAATACAGGGACTAAAGGAACAGCTTAAATGACACCAGACAAACCAAGAATGTAGCATATTCTTAAAGATAGCTGGCCTAGATTATATTTTTAAAAATGATTAAGAAAAAGAAATCTGGGAAGGACTGCTTGGATTAAAATTGGCAAAAGAGATATGAGCAAAAGACAATGTATGATACCTGATGAGATTCTGCTTCAAAAAGACAGAGGAAAAAAACTGTTAAAGATATTCTTGAGACACATGGAGAAGTTTTAAGATACTCCATATTTTAGATCAGCTTATAGAATTATTGTTAATATTGTTATGTGTGATAATAGAACTGTGGCTAATAGGAAAATGTTATTATTCCCAGGAAATACTTGCTGGAATATTTAGGGGCAAAGTATCACAGTATCTACAGGTTAATTTAAAAAAAAAAATTTTTTAGGGGCTCCTGGGTGGCTCAGTGGGTTAAAGCCTCTGCCTTCAGCTCAGGTCGTGATCCCAGGGTTCTGGGATTGAGCCCCACATCGGGCTCTCTGCTCAGCGGGGAGCCTGCTTCTCCCCACCCCCTGCCTGCCTCTCTGCCTGCTTGTGATCTCTGTCAAATGAATAGATGGAATCTTTAAAAAAAAATTTTTTTTAAGTAGAAGGAAGGGAAGGAGTAAAGGAAGGGAAAGAGAAAAATAGAAAAAGTAAGGAAAGTGAAAGAAAGAGTGTAAATATGATGGAATGTTAACTTCTGTTCAATCTGGGGGGAGGGTTTCTGTGTACAATGAGTTCATTGTATATTCTTTCAATTGCTCATCTGTTTGAAAATGTTCATAATGAAACAAGGTATGGAGAAACCTGAACAGTGGAAAATTTGAAGATAAAAGAATGGATCCTGAATCACCTGTTCTGGCAAATACTATGGATGGATTGATCCTTGTGTATTGGGTTTTGTGGTGTCTTCCAACCATGTACTCATCTACTCATTCATTCATTCATTCATTCATTTTTCTATTTGCATACTTATCAAGTATGCATTGTCTCTTCTTTCTAGGTTCTAATTCACAGACATCACAGGGAGAGAACACTTCCCTGGAGAAGGCAGTGCTCAGGTTGAGATTTTCTGCTGAGTTCTGGGCAGTTAGCAAACCTGGAATGAGAAAGACCCATTTCAGCTCTGCCTCCCCTGATAAAAGAGAAGGGAAAGAAATGGGAAGGACCTCCTCACCCTGCATCCCCACAACTGTGAAATGCAAGTTTAGAAAGTCGTACTTTGCTTCAATCCCAGTACTCATCAAGCAGGGCACTTGACCCAAAGACCATCCATCTCTCCGAGCTAGGCAAAATCATTCTTTGTTCCATTCAACTAATGTTTCTTGAATCCCTACCATGTATCAAGAGCTAATCAAGATGCTGTGGATTCACAGTGGCAAAAACAAAGTTCCTACACTTACGAAGTTTGTATTCTTTTTGAGAGTGAGGATGAGAAAAAAAGAACGAATCAAAATGTAAATATAACAATGTCAGGTAGTAGTAAGTGTGACAAGGACAAACTCAGTGAAGGGATAGGGAGTCTGGATAGCTGGAATGGTCTCCTGAGAAGTTGACCTTTGAGCAAAGACCACAGAGATATGAGGGAACTTGGTCATATGCCCTCTAGGAAAGAGGAAAGAGCATGAGCTGAGCCCTTGGTAGCAAATATTCTTGGTGTATTCAACAAGAGACAATGTGGCTGGGCTGAGAGGTGGTAGAAAAGAGGCTGTAGAATGATAGTAATAATAATGATAATGATAATAACAACAACAACAACAATAATTATATATTTGGTCTTTGCCCTTGACTGCTGGCACAGATCTCCTGAAGTCCTTGGGATTTCCTGAGTGATAGAGGTGACAGGCATCTATTCTGTTTTTAAGAATAAGCCCCTTTCCACCACACCTGTTTATGCTAATGAGGTGACTCTTGGAGGGCCCCTAGGGAGTTTCAGGATAGGGGCTGATTACCAGAGGAACCCCACTCCCAAAACTCTGGAGGAGAGAGGGACTGGATACTGAGTTTAATGACTAATGTCCGGTGGTTTAATCAATCATGTCTACATGATAAATCTCTATAAAAAACCCCAAACAATGGGATTTGGGGAGGCTCCAAGTCTGCAAACATATCTATGTACTAGGAGGGTGACACATCCCAATTTCATGGAACAGGGGCTCCTGAGCTGGGGGCAATTTCAGACCTCACCCCATATACCTCTTCATCTGGCAGTTCATTGTATCTGTAGGGGAGGAAAAATTTCCCCTGCCCCACTTGGAGTCTCTGCTTGGGTCTGAAAATTAAACTGACAAAGATAGATTAATGGAAGAAAAGTAGGCAAGTTATGTCAAATTTTTACATGTGTATGGGAATCTTCACAGGAGAATGAGGACTCAAAGAAGTGACCCAAGCAGAAATTTCTACACCTTTTAGACAAAGAAATAATACAGTTGTGAAGATTTGGCAAGGCAGAGAAGTTTAGACCAGAGGTAGTAAATACTGGGAATCAACAAAGTTTATTTATACAGTCTATTCCCCCCAAAATTCCCTGTCTCTGATAATAAGGATGTCTCCCCTTCCTCCTTGTAGAGGAAGGATTCCTTTCACATGTGATCTCTCCTGCTTTCAGAGAGGAAGAGCAAGGTGGTGTAGCTGGGCAGAGTGACTTTCCTGTTTCTGCTTTCTCACACTCCTTCAGTTTAAGATATTCAGGATACCAACATGCCGTATTTTGGACTAGTGTGTCCTGAACCCCATCATGTCCTTTGTAATAAAGTCTATTAGTAGGTATTGCATTTTTCTGATTTCTGTGAGTCATTCTAATAAACAAATCTGAGGGTGGGGTTTATGGGAATCCTTGACTTTGTAGCCAAGTTGAACACAATGTGGGTGACCTGGGGACCGGATATTTTTTTTTCTTTAATGTTTTTTTTTTTTTGTATTTTTTTTCCATTTTTTTTAAATTTAAACATATAATTAACCCCACCACCCTCTCCCAACCTCCCTCACCCCCCACCCCCCTCAGTTTGTTTTATGACATTAAGAGTCTCTATTGGTTTGTCTCCCTCCTGATCCCATCTTGTTTCATTTTTTTCTTTCCTACCCCCTTAGCCCCCACCCCCGTTGCATCTCCACTTCCTCATATCAGGGAGATCATATGATACATTAAAAGGATTATTCACCACGACCAAGTGGGATTTATTCCAGGGCAGCAGGGTTGGTTCAACATCCGCAAATCAATCAGTGTGATACAATACATTAACAAAAGAAAGAACAAGAACCATATGATACTCTCAATAGATGCTGAAAAAGCATTTGACAAAGTACAACATCCCTTCCTAATCAAAACTCTTTAAAGTATAGGGACAGAAGGCACATACCTCAATATTATCAAAGTCATCTATGAAAAACCCACCGCAAGTATCATTCTCAATGGGACCGGATATTTTTTTTTTTAAAGATTTTATTTATTTATGTGTTAGAGAGAGAGAGAGAGCACGAGGGAGCACAGGCAGACAGAGTGGCAGGCAGAGGCAGAGGGAGAAGCAGGCTCCCTGCTGAGCAAGGAGCCCAATGTGGGACTCTCGATCCCAGGACGCTGGGATCATGTCCTGAGCTGAAGGCAGCTGCTTAACCAACTGAGCCACCCAGGCATCCTGGGACCGGATATTTTTAACCAGCATCTGAAGTGATGGCTGAGCCTTTAAAAGCTGTGGAGTCTGAGACTAACTCTGAGTAGTCAGCATCAGAACTGAACTGACCTGTAGGACAGCTAGCTGGTGTCCAGAAAGTAGGAGAATATATTGATGTGAAGGGGAGAAAAAAACCACACATTTGGTGTCAGAAGTGTTGTGAGTAAAAATGGATCATAGAATACTTACTCTGTGAATGATCTTGCAAAAGCTTTCTCCTGTTTCGGCCTCAAAAGAGAACCCATGGAACTTCGCCCTCCTGTGGAAAGGATCAGAATTTACATCTACTTCACTGCTACAGGGTGGTCTGGATCCACCAGTTAGTTTCCTGTCGTAATTTGGTCAGAAAGTGTTTAGATTTGATGCAGGTCCGAAGTGTAATAATATACTATATTGATGACCTTATGATAATATTGGAAACCTAAGAGCAAGATAGGACTGACTTGAATGCTATAGTGACTCACATGAACAGCCGAGGGAGGTTAATAAATCCAACAAAGATTGAAGGACCCACCCACCAGTGACATTCTTAAGAATAATCTGGATAGGGACGCCTGGGTGGCTCAGTTGGTTAAGCGGCTGCCTTTGGCTCAGGTCATGATCCCAGCATCCTGGGATCGAGTCCCACATCGGGCTCCTTGCTCGGCAGGGAGCCTGCTTCTCCCTCTGCCTCTGCCTGCCTCTCTGTCTGCGTGTGCTCGCTCTCTCTCTAACTAATAAATAAATAAAATCTTAAAAAAAAAGAAGACAGCAGAGTTGAGAAATTGAAACACAATAATGATATATCTTTCTATAATCATATATCCATAACAGATGGTCTAATAGTGTGAGCCCTGGTTCTAAGCATGCCTGCTCTTGAATCTTTGCTTTATCATGACCCACCAGAATCTTTGTCTGAAAATCCTGTTTGGGTTGTGTTTTCTGCCACTTGTAACCAAGAGTCTTGGTCCTAAGAACCAAACCCATGTACACCCACGTGCTATCTACCTTGACATGACTTTAGTATTCTGTCTTCATCAACATGACTTTACTCTCTAAGGTAAGCCTTTTTTTCTGTTGTCCCTTTAAAAAAAACCTCTCAATAACAGTTCGTGGGTGGCTAAGTTGGTTAAGCATTTGACTATTGATTTTGGCTGAGGTCATGATCTCAGGGTCTTGAGATTAAGCCCCACATCGGGCTCCTCACTCACTCAGCAGGGAGTCTGCTTGGGATTTTCTCTCTCCCTCTTCCCTACCTCCCTCTACCCCCCTCTCTAAAAGAAAAAAAAAAACACATCTCTCAGTACAGCATTGTACAGCAATATGAGTTTTTTGTGGATGTAAATAAAAACTGCTAAGTCATACTTCAAAGTTGATGAGTGTCAAAAACAAATTGTGCCATCAATTTGTCTTTAACAACATGACTTAAATACTCCAGAAACTCGTCCAGGGAGACAAAAAGTTGCAAATGACTTTATTGTCCGGCTAGGAGTTTTCTGAAATCAAACTGATTTAAGTGAACATCAGATTGCTCAATATTTCAATAGAAAGTATCAAGTGATTGTTAATACTTCTGGAGGCTTCTAAATCTTCCCCCTGGGAACCCTTGCCTCACTGTGTCCACCAATCCTAATCAGGCCCATTCATTGAAAGATCTGTCTTTTTTTTTTTTATCTTATTTATTCATTTGACAGAGAGAAAGAGAGAGACAGCACAAGCAGGGGTAGCAGGAGAGGGAGAAGGGGAAGCAGGGCTCAAATCCAGGACCCTGGGATCATGACCTGAGCTGAAGGCAGACATTTAAAAGACTGAGCCACCCAGGCACCCCAAAAGACCAGTCTTAAACCAGCCTCCAAAACCTCAAAATATCAAAATACCCTGACTTTGTCCTCCCACTCTGATACTCTGTTACACTGTCAAGGTGGCAGTAAACTCAGATTGGCTGGTGATCTACCAGCAGTTGTCCTAGCAGTATCCTCATGAACAAGCTTTTAAGAATGATGGGGCACCTGGCTGCCCCATTTGGTAGAGCATGCAACTCTTGATCGGTGGTTCTAAGTTTGAACCATACATTGGGTGTAGAGGTTACTTAAAAATAAAATCTTTAAAAAAGAAAAAGAATTCAAGTAACTAACCCTAGATCTAAGCTCTGTGAGTATGAGTTTGGGTGTGTGTGCACCACACATGCACTAAGGACTTTCTCAAGAATGATACCCAGGTGGAGTCTTTCTTTGGCCACATGAGTTTCACATCTATTTTACGTGCTTTCCCCTGACGTGTTATCCTCATGGATCTCTAGGGTCATCACTAAAGTTTGAAGACATTTTTGTCTTCTTTTTCTTTTGTAACAGTTTACATAATTGCAAAGGCCACATTATATTATAGACAGACTTGGAACCACAGTTGAGTCCTTGCCCTGCCACTTACTAAATACTATTGCTTAAGGGAAGTCACTTGATTTTTGAGCCTTACTTAAAATGCAAGTAGTGCTATGTATTAATCAAGTGCTCCAGAGAACCAGAACCAACAGGGTGTGTTTGATTGTGTGTGTGGGTGAAGAGAGAGAGAAAGACGAAGAGAGACACAGAGACAGAGTGAGAAAAATTTATTTAAAGGAGTTGACTCACATGATTGTGGAGGCTCGGCAGGTCTAGAATCTTCAGGGTAGGACAGCCAGTGGAAGACCCTGGGAGAAGTGGCAGTTTGAATCCAGTCTGTTGACAGAATTACTTCTTGCATGGGTGAGGTCAATCTTTTTCTATCAATGCCTTCAACTGATTGGGTGAGGCCCACACAGCAGGGAAGATAGTCTACCAATATCTTTAAAAACTTAGAATAATGTTTGACCAACTATCTAGCTAGGTAAGCTATCTAGCTAGCTTGGTCAAGTTGACATATGAAATTAGCCATTACACCCTACCAGACTCTCTGTTTTTAACAACAATAACAAAAAAATCCAACTCGATTTAATGTTATTTCTCCAAATCCCAATATTACCATCTTTTACTTTCCCAAAGTTGTCAATCATCAATTATGATTTTTCTTTGAATTGACTGATTTTTATATTTATTTTAAAAGAAAGATTTATTTTACTACATTGAACTAAAAGTATAATTTTACATATACAGAAAGTAATTATAAAAATAAATACAGGAGCACCTGGATGGCTCAGTCAGTTAAGCATCTGCCTTTGGCTCAGGTCATGATCCCAGAGTCCCAGGATCAAGCCCTCCCCCCTCCACGGTCTCCCCACTCAACAGGGAGTGTGCTTCTCCCTCTGACCCTTCTCCCTCTCATGCTCTCTCTCTCACTCTTTCTCTCTCTCAAATAAATAAAATCTTTAAAAATAAATAAATAAAATAATTACATAAATAAATACAATATGAAGAAATTTAAGATATAAAGTCTAGCTAGAAACCACTGCCTCATCTAGGTTCTGGCCTGAGTCCTGCTCAATCTTTGTAAAAGAAAAAAGTAAAGAAAAGAAAAGAAGGGAAGAGAAGGGAAAAGAAGACAAGCGGAGAGGAGAAAAGAAAAGAGAAAAAAACAAAAAGGTATAGAAAAATAAAAAAAGAAAGGAGACATAATAGCAAACCGAACTCAATCTTGTTGATGTATTCTGAAGGAGTAAGAAAAAAAATTGAAAGAATAGTTTTTTTAGCCACAAGTTTGGTTATTACATTATTTTTAGGAATGATCTAAAATCATTGCATGTACAACAAAAAGTATTTCTCAATCTTACTCCTGGGAAAGACAGATTCCTAAGGGAGATGCTCTGCTCTTGAAGAGAGGGAATCCAGTGCTTAATGCCAAGAGAGAGTGAGAGAGACTTGAAGTGCATGTTTGACGGGGAACAAAATGCTTCATATTCTGTAAGGTAAGCTTTTTTCTCTATTTTCGCTCAAAACCTCTCAGTAAGATCGACATTGGATGCTAATGCGATTCATTCATTACAAATGTAAGAAAGTGCTGAGCTTTGCTTCAAAAGTTGCTGCACAGCAAAACCAAAATCCACAGAGACAGCCAACGTGTGGGTGATAAACGCCATCTCATTCAAACAATTATTGGACATGTATTAGACCCAGGCACTGGCCCAAGCCTTGGGAATGTAGAGACAAAGAAAACATGGTCCCTGCCTTTATGGTGCTCATGCTAGGAGGAGGGACATGGTGGAGTGGGTGATCTTCCACAGAACAAAAGCATTTTCATTCAGTTATATGTAAAAATTCTATGCAGAGTGGAGAACTTGCATGGTTTGATTTCGTTTGGGGAATTTTTTTCCCTCTTGAAACATATCTAGTTTCTATCTCTCTTGGGAAAATAGTATGTTTCCAGTTCCACTATTACATTTAAAATTCATATTTTTAAATCTATTGGTAGAAAAATCATATATTTACTTTGTTAAATAAGAGACTGAGAAACAACATAGTTTAATGAAAAAGACTAGAATTTCTCATTTTTAGTTGGCCATCCAGTAACCATTCTCTGCCTCAATTTTTGTTAGAAATTGAGGGACTTGCAACGGCTTAATGCTATGTCTCTCTTACAGACAGAAGATTTGCTATTGAAACTTACTTTTATATAAGAGGATATAACAAATATATGCCCCTTTCCTCCCTGTCTTCCCTTATAAGTGTGGCTATGGGATTACTCTCTTGCCAATGGAATGTAAAGAGAAATCTGGTTAAAAAAAAAAAAATGATATTCTGGTCCCTTCCTTCATCCTGCTGCTTGGAACATCCTGTAACACTGCTTGCCATCATGGAACATGAGGATGAAGGCCACATCCTAGGCACGCAGAGTGGGGAACTGGTTTGGTTTGGTTTTGGGAATTTTTGTTTCTGATTTGGGGGATTCTTTCACTCTTTTATTAAGTTTTTTTATCTTAATTCCAGTATAGTTCACACACAATATACATAACATAGTGTTATGTTAGTTTCCTGCTTTAATTAGTTCCCCCATGATCTACTGGGTAACTGCTGTGATTAAAGGAATTTATTTTTGCATAAGCTTGGAGCTTCCCTCAATATCCTTTCAGTGCTGGAATTGAACTGGAAGAAGAAAGTGTTGCGCTTTCCAGAACCAATTGTTTGCTTAAGCCAGTTGAACAAAGGAAGCACAGAACAGTAGTAGTAGCAGTAGTAGTAGTAGTAGTAATATTATTGTTTTTTAAAAATTTCTTTTAGATAAATAGCACAGTCAAATTTCTGCTTGTTCCCATTTCCAAATCTCCTATATTAATGCATTCATTTGCTCACTCATTCATTCACTCAACAAACATTTGCCGCTTTTTCACTATGACAAACACAAATTGCCTTTGCCCTTGCAGATCTGATGGATGTGAAAAAGCAAACTGACCATTTGGGCACAGTATTAAGCAGCTAACTCATGGTCAGGACAGGCTTCCTGGAAGAGGCAAAGGTTTTGGCTTGTTCCTGAGGACAGAATATGTGTCAGTCAGGCAGTGATGTCGGAGAATAGGGTTCCAGGTAGAGAAAAGAGCACATAGGAAGACTAATCTTAGAACCTAAGCATGAAAGAGGAAAAACATGAGGAAAAAAAAAACAAGAAAAGCAGATGTCCCATGTGACTTGAATGAAGGCAGTTGGGGGAAATAGTGGGGGGAAAGTTGATAGAGTTTTAGCCCTATCCTGAAAGCAGTGGAGAGCCATTTAAGGAATTTACATTAAGTTAATTCCTCAAGTATTAGGTAAGTTAAGTAGTTAGTAGTAGTACCGCTAGCAGTAAGAGTCATCTCTCGCACAAATTTAAAGAAAATGCAGATGCAATATCTCCTCACTACTACCAGAATGACTAAAATGGGGGCGCCTGGGTGGCTCAGTGGGTTAAGCCTCTGCCTTCAGCTCAGGTCATGATCTCAGGGTCCTTGGATCGAGCCTCACATTGGTCTCTCTCTCAGCGGGGAGCCTGCTTCCCCCTCTCTTCTGCCTGCCTCTCTGCCAGCTTGTGATCTCTCTCTGTGTCAAATAAATAAATAAAATCTTAAAAAAAAAAAAGAATGACTAAAATGGAAATGATAAATAATGCCACGTGTTGGCAAGGATGGGAGCCCTCATCCACTGAGATAATGTATATTCTAACAATCACTTTGGAAAACTTCGTTGGTAGCAACCACTAATGCATAACCTGCGACTCAGCAATCCACTCCGTAAATATACACCCAACAGAAATGTGTACATAGGTCTGCATGTATGTGCATACAAGATTGTAGCAGCATTGTTCCTAATAACCCAAACTGGAAATTTCCCAAATTCTCATCAAGAATAGAATGGGGACATGAATTATTATATATCCACACAATGAAATACTGTACAGTAATAAGAACAAGAAAATTATAACAACATACAACAGGAATGAATTTCATGAACACAATGCTCAGTTGAAGACACCAAACACAAAAGAGTATATATTCTATGATTCCCTTTAGATAAAGTTAAAAAGAGACAAAATGGTCTCTGATATAGGAAGACAAGATGTGGTCACCCACGGTGGGTAGTTACTGGAATGGGCATGAAAGAAGCTTCTGAAGTGGTAAAAATGTGGTTTCTTGACCTGAGGACTTGTTATCTGGGTGTGTTCATCTTGTGAAAAACTCATCCAAGTTTTTACAATTTGTGTACTTTTCTGTATGTATGTTACACTTCAATAAAAAGGAGCCACCCTCCCCCAAAACATACCCACACACACAGGAAAACAAATAGAATACCAAAGCTACCAACACATTGCTCTGGGACTTGAGTCTAGTGAGAGACCGGAAGAGTCTTTTCAGCAGGGAGTTGAGCTTAGTGCAAAAATAACAAAAGGTGGCCAACTGACATGCAATTTTTGGTGTCCTTCACAGTATTTCTAACACTTGTAATTATAGTTGACCCTTGAACAACATGAGTTTGAACTGTATGGGTCCACTTACATGTAGACTTTTTAAAATAAATATAGTACAATACTATAAATGTATTTTCTCTTCATTATGATTTCCTGAATACCATTTCCTTTTTTCTAGGTTATTTTATAGCAAAAATACAGTATGTAATATCTATTATATACAGAACATGTGTTAATCAACTGTTTATATTATTGGTAAGCCTCTGGTCAACAGGAGGCTATTGTAGGGGAGTCAGAAGTTGTACATGGATTTTCCAGCTGTGTGAGGAGGTTGATGCTCCTAACCCCCATGATGTTTAAGGGTCAACTATAGTCACTAATATTCTGAAATTTTTGGACAAAAATCTAAATGCCTTTTGCTAATTGCTTCCCTAAAAAACAGTAAAGATCTAACAACACTGCTGTAGTTTACAGTTTTGGGAGAAATCTTTGGCTGCTTTGTGTAAAATATACTAGAAACAGCAAAAGCAAAAGTGGAGACCAGGTTAGAGGTTGTTGCCAGAATCCAGGGGTAAGGAGTGAGTGTATCTTGGACAACAGGAAAAATGTGAGTAAATGTTCAAATTCTAGACATATTTTGAAAGCACAACTCATTGCATGAAAGCCAAAGGGAAGTCTGTAAGTTTTGGCATGACAAACTGGGGGGAGGTAGTTGTCCATCACTGAGATAGGAGAAGCCTGAGAACTGAGTAGGAGTTTAAGGGGCATGGATGGGAGTAGTCTGTTCAGAATCTGTTAAATTTGAGACAGCTTTTAAATAAGCAAGTGCAGATTTCAAGAGATAGTTGAATATTTGATTCTGGAGTTCAGGAAAGAGATCTGGAAAGGAGATATAATTGTGGGAACCATCAGTTTATTTAAGCCATGAAATGAGAGGCAAGCAAGGGAGTAGGTGGAGTCCAAGGCCTGAGACTTGGACTTCCAACATAAAGAGGTCTGCAGGGAAAAATAGGAAACAGCAAAGGAGACAAAAGAAGAGTGATCAATAAGATAGGACAAAACCAAAAGAATAGTATCCTGGAAGACAAGGGAAGCAGGTATGTTTCTGAGGATGCAGTGGTCAACTGTGTCAGGTGTCAAGGAAGGTGAACCCTGATGAAGGGTCGGTGGATTTAGCAACATGAAGTCCTTATGACCTTGGTCAGAACTCTCTTGATAGTATAAAGGGGCAAAAGGCAGACAGGTGAGTTCAGGAAACAATGGGAATAAAAGAATAGGAATCAGTGTTAACTCTTTCATAGAACTTTGCTGCAAAAGGGAATTAAGATAAAAGATCACCAATCCAGGGGTCCAGAAAAGCATCTTTCTGTTTGTGTGTCTGTATTTTGTTAAGTGGGAAAATTAACTGCATGTTTGTGTGCTGATAAGAATAGCCTAGCAAAAAGCAAACAATGTTATAGAAAACAGCGGGAAATATGGGGAGAGATGTTCTTGAATAGTCAAGAGAGTAAGATCCACAAGCAACTATTATCTATGGTGGTACATTGATTGAGTACAGGTGCTGGCCAATAGAAACACCTTTCTGGGTCTCAGTTTCCTTATCCTTAACTGGGGCGTATAATGCTTATCTCACCTAGATGTTATAAAGGCTAAACGACTTAATATAGGTGAGTTCCTGGTTCCCAGGAGCACTCAAAATATGACAACCACAGTGATTTGTCTCATTATCCCTAAATCACAATTTTCAGGTCTGGAAATTGCTCTATTGAGAAGTTGTACGTCTATTAAGTAAACACAAGAAGTTAGTGAGATTATGTTTATCCATAAATATCTCATCAAAAATTTTTAAAACGTTTTCACTCTTAATAAAATGCCTCAGACTACTGCATGAAATGCCTCCCTATTAAAATATTAAAGGCAAAAACAAAATCTGGCAGAGCAGCATATTTCATCTCTTTGGCAACCTGTTTGCATTGATTAATTTTAAACCCAAAGATTTATTTAAATGTTCCACAGCCTTTATAACAAAATGAAGTTACTGGGGCTGCTTCGGGCTGTGGATCAGACACTGTGAGAAGCCACCTCCCTCCCTACTTTATTTCACAACACAGATCAGCCAAACAGATAAGCCAAACGCTTGAAGTCAGCCAAGTTGCACTGATTAACTGCTGTAATTGAGGTTAAGGGCAATTCACTGGGAGTCACAGACTCTGAGCCCTAGCCCTAAGGTTAACTTGCCCTGTTTGACTTGACCATTCTGGATCTCTGTTTCTTAACCTGGAACACAAAGAGCTTGGCCTGATGCCGTCACTTCAGCTCCCACAGTCTGTGATTCTGAGAGCTTGAGATTACGTGAGGCTTTATGGACAGTAGGAAGAGATTGCTTGGGGGCACTGCTATCCCACACCAGAATCTGGACAGACCGTTCAACTTCTTTGAGTCTCAGTTTCCTCCTCTCTCACCTGAAGTGTGAGAATCAAACACAATCTTGTTCAAAAACCACTTTATTAAGGGCAGTCTCCTCTTCCAAGCTAAGGGGCTAAAGTAGCGGCCTCAACCAGAAGTTTGCCGGGATCAACCTGTGGTGTGTACTCAAAAGAGTCACATCTCGGGTGCCTGGGTGGCTCAGTGGGTTAAGCCTCTGCCTTCAGCTCGGGTCATGATCTCGGGGTCCTGGGATCCAGCCGCGCATCGGGCTCTCTGCTCGGCGGAGAGGCTGCTTCCTGCTCTCTCTCTCTCTCTCTCTGCCTGCTTCTCTGCCTACTTGTGATCTCTGTCTGTCAAATAAATAAATAAAATCTTTGAAGAAAAAAAAAAGAGTCACATCTCCCCTACCCCTCAGAAGATGACCAGCGTGGTAGAGAGGTGTCTTCTCTTTTCCAAACTGGTAGATTTGTAGTGATGGCATAGAGCCTTCACCTGGGAATAATGTTAAGGACACAAATGGACTTGTTGATTAGTGCTGTCTGCAGTGGATACAGGAGTGGTGAGACACAGCTGTGGCTCTGTGCTTGCAATCCCAGGTTTCAATGGGTGCAAGTTTTTCAGAATGACATTTCAGTTCCTTTTCATTCACTATACCCTCCCTCTCCCTTCAAGACCATGTCATCTCCATAGGTAGGCTTTGAGTGCTCTTCAGTTTTTAACTTTGACCAACCTGGAGTGAAGTTGAGTTTGTGAAGAAGTGTGGCAAAAGCTGACTTCCCTCGTTGGTCTTTGTGGTGCATTGTCTGCGAAGGTGATCACTATGTCCCTCCTCACATCAGGAGAGACTCCTTTCTCCAGTCCCAAAACTGAGCTGGCCTTGTGATTTGCTTTGACCAACAGAATGCAGCTAATGGGATTCTGGCCTGGGGATTTCTAGGCCTACTCTTTAAGAATCTAATAGATCCTTCTTTTATTCAGAGGGAAATCCAGCCAACCATAGAAAGAAGTCCACAGTAACCGTGTGGATAGAAAAGAACACATAGAGGACAAGCTAGGTTCTGGACATATGAGTGATTCCAGCCAACACCAAAAGAGTGAGGCCCAGTCATCCTAGTGGGTCCCCAGCCATTCAAACAGCCATTCAAACCTGTCCAGCTAGGGTGGAGTCCGGTGAGTCAGGTCATCTTGAATCCTCTAGTACCCTGTGAGCCATGCCAGCTAAGACTACAGGGGGGAAGACTTGAGCTATTCCAGCTGGACGGGGGTGTGCGCATGTGTGCGCACACACACACACACACACACACACACCATTCCCAGCCCACAGATTTGTGCACAATAAAATGGTTTTTGCCCTGAGCCAGTAATTTTGAGAACGCCGAAGCTCAGATGAGTTAATTACCTTACCCAGTCACAAAAAGACTAAATAGCAGAACTGAGATTAGAACACAAGCCCAGGCTTTCCCAAACTGATGATGAAACTTGTATTCTTTCTCCTCACATTCCATTCTAGTTGCATAAAGAACTTGAATTTCACAATTTTAATTACAGAATGATAGGCTTCAAAGGATAAGCATGTTTAGCTGGTACCTGAAAATTCAGCTTTCAATTATATACTGACTTACTCTGCTCTCTAATTACTTGATCAGACATATTTCGGTTTGTAATTGCTCAGAAGTCAGCAAAAGGGAATGTGTTTCCTGACAGTATTTTGAAGAATATTCATTAGATTTATTATAGATAAGCCTCACTTTCCACAATAAAATCAGTCTTTTAAAAGTGTTATGAGAATTTTTTAAAGCTTTATGTAAATAAAGCTGCTGTAAATTTAACTATATTTTAATGAAATAAAAGTTTCCATTTAAACAAAATCAGCAGTGAACATTTTAATAATGCTTTTAAAACATTTTTAAGATGATGAATCACTTAGGGTCATTTTCTGTCCTAGAAGCTGAGATTTTTATGTTAGAGTTTCTTAAACTGGGGCACAGCTTTAAAAGATGAGAACTGTGCAGAGCATAGAATAGTCCTTGGCCCAAAGTAAGTGCTAGGGGGAAAAACCGGTAACAACTGCATGCCTGTTGTGGTTGAATTGTGTCCCCGCAAAAATGTTAAAGTTCTAACCCTCAATATCTATGAATGTGACCTTATTTAGAAATAGGGTCTTTGAAGATATAATCAAATGAAGATGAAATCATTAGTGTGGGCCCTAATCTATGACTGTTGGCCTTATAAGAAGAGGAAAACACCATGTTATGACAGAGATAGAGATTGGAAAGCTGAAACTGTCAGCCAGGGAACACCAAGAATTAACAGGCATCATATTTCTGTTGTTTTTATAGCTTGATAGTAATGTGTTATGGCATCTCTAAGAAACTAATAACATGTACATCATTTTCTTTGACTTAGAAGGAAATATTAGAAGGAGGAAGATATATGAGGAAACAGAATGGCATTTTCTTTGACTTAGAAGGAAATATTAGAAGGAGGAAGATATATGAGGAAACAGAACGGAGGACTAATTTTTAGTCAAATCAGTAGATATTCCAACCCCTGTCTCCCATGCCACTGACGGTAGAAAAAATAAATAAATAACTACTTTCTGAAGCTCTGCTGAAGCTAGAACTGCTCATGTGACACATTTCCAGCCAATGAAATATCCACTGTTTGTTTGACAAAAGATCAAGGCTTAGCTAGGCTAGTCTTTCTTGTCTTCCCTCCTTCAATTCCAATTACTATCTTGGGTTAGAGCAGTCACCCTGCAACAAATAGGTAGCAGGCATGAGAGAAAGACCAAGAGAATCATCGTGCAAAGCCAGAGACACTGCAGAGCCACAGAACCAATTCTAACCAATACTTATCTCTAGACTTGAGTTACATGAGAAAAATAAATCCACATTTGTTAAAGCCCTTACACATTGGATTTTCTGTTATTATACTGGACACATTCCTAATTGATGGGAGATGCTATGGTGATAGTTCAGACCAGAGGTAATATATAAGGAGAGGAAAAGCAGAGAGGGATGGAAAAACCAGGAGAGTGAAGATAAATACTGTAAACATAGGTATTAAGTTAGCACTTGGATATCAATAAAGTATGGGGAAGCTAAGAAGCCTGGTATAACTAGGAGGTTTGAAGACTGGGTCCTGGATGGATTTCTTTTTCTATAAGCAGCTATATACAGGGATGCCTGGGTGGCTCAGCCAGTTAAGCCACTGCCTTCAGCTCAGGTCATGATCCCAGGGTCCTGGGATCAAGTCCCACATCGGGCTCCTTCCTCAGTAGGGAGCCTGCTTCTCTCTCTGCCTGAGCCTGCTTCTCTCTCCACCTCTGCCTGCCACTCTGCCTGCTTGTGCGCTCTCTCTCTCTCTCTCTCTCTCTCTGACAAATAAATAAATAAATAAAAGCAGTTATATACAGTTCCCTATCTCTGGTGCAGCAGATGGTTTTGAATAGCCCATGCTAGCCTTACTGGTAACACAAATAATTGAATGCCAGATGGTGACAGAAAGCAACACAATTTATTCTCCCAATCTACAAACATACAACTGTCTTCAACCATTAAAACTCATTAGCTTTTTCTACCCAAACATGAAATTCTCTGCTCAGATCAGCACAGTGCATCGGTCCCCAAATTTAGGCTCCACAGTTTAGAGAGAGAGTATTTGCAGAGTTCCACATTCTGAGTTTGCATTTTTGGAGGATAACATGCTTGTGACACGGTGTCTTACAGAGAAGAATTCACCCAACTTGACATTGTTTCTAATTATTAACCATACGCATTTTAAAAGAGTGCTTCACAAAGTGCGATCCCAGGCCAGCTGCATCAGCATCACCTGGGAACTTGTTATCAATGAAAGTTCCCAGGCCTCATCACAGATCTCCTAAAGCAGAAACTCAACAACTTGTATTTTGACAAGGTCTTCAATTCACTCGATGTGCATCTATTACCCAGGGAGATTGGTTGCAGAACATCTCTGGCTTGACAAAATTGACTCTCTTAATCTTCTTTTGATATACAGTTGGTTACTGGTGGAAATTTTCTTAGGGGCCTAAGAGCTTCTTGAGAGAACAGGGATAAAAATTTGAAAACCTTCCCTTTGCAGCTCAACGCTAATAGAATATATTTGGTAGTTGGAATGATCTTGGCTGAGGTTAAGCTTTCACTGGGGAATTCCATGTGAAGAAATGGAAAGTCAGGCTCCAGGCCAAGTTCCCATGATTGAAAGGCTGATTCTGTCTGGCATGTACCTACGACTGGAATCCCCATGCATCCCCACCTTGCAGCTTGATGATCGTGCATCTGGGGACTTGCTAAGCATTTGAATTTCAACAAATGGTTCCCACCATAGGAGCCTAAGCATGCACCCAGTTGTCCAAGTGTGACAGTCAAAGAGTAAGACCTCTTTGAAGAATTACTGCATCTTTACTAATGAGGTCACACTGATGTTCTGCAGTAGCACAGTGTGGCCGGAAAACAGACTCTGTGCTTAGGACATTTGAAAGCTGAACTGAGTCCACTGCACTGAGAAGACTGCTGAGATTCTTGGAGGACTGACGGGGAGAAGATTTGCTCCATCAGAGTTCTTCATCCTGCTCTCGATGGACAACACTGAGTCTTAACACCCTCCGGTTTATCATTCTGCCCTGTTCTACTCTGTATCAAGAAGGGGCTGAGTTCAATCAGTGGAGGAGTTTGTGGGAGCCTAGAGGGCAAGAGAAAGGAGAAGTGGGTGCTACTCTCCCACCCTTTCTGCCTAAGTCAGCAAGTTTGTCACTTCTGCCCTTCACGCCCATCATGGCCCCATCTCCAGCCACATCATCTGGTCGCTGGGTTCTGGTGACACATTCTCCTCCCTTTGGTTTTCCAGGCTGGGGGCACTGACAGCTTCTTGATAGTACTCATCTCTAGCTCTAGGTTGGCTTCTTGGCCTTTTTCATTTACAATATAATAAAGTCCTTGCAATAAGTTTCCTTTGTTGTAAATACCTAGAATGCTTTCTTTTTTTCTGATCAGAACTTGATGATACAACTGATTTGGCAATTGTCACAAAAGGCTAAATTGGATCTTTCAATGGAGATATACAGATAAAGTAGATTTCAGATACCAAAGGAAAGTTGGGAGTTAGATGCCACAGTCCTGAGAATTTATAAAAGAGCAGGAGACTAAGAAGTGTCATAAACCCCTCACAGGCACTGAGGATTGATCTCTGTCTTGTGCACACCCCAGACTCCCGTACCTTCTGGCTTCTAGTCGGTTTGGCCAGTTGAAGACACTGGTTGGAGACGGGGGTGCAGTAGGAAGAAAGAAAGGGTGCTTAGACAAGTTTCCCAAACATAATCATGGTGCCAGCATGGTGGGGTCAGGTGAGGGCTCCAGTTGTGGACCCACACCAGCCGGAATCTGCTGACTGTCACTCCTTCTCTCTTCCAGTCTGAGATTTTAGCAGTAACTGCTTTCCTCACCTATGGCTACTGTTCTTGGCAGGTGGTCCCTCTCCAATGATTATAGATTCCCCCAGCTTCTCTGTAACACTCATACCTAGGAATGATAATAGCTCCTCCCTGTTGGTATCTGCTGGATGCTTCCCATTCCTTGTTGGTTCCATTAACCCTGCCCAGACCTTTGGAAGATGACCCCCCTTCCAGCTCTCCTTAATTGCCCTCTTAGTGTGCCATCTGTTTTCTGCCAATAGGATGATTTTACAGGGCTTACAAGGATCAGGAGTTGGAAATTAAAGAGAGGGTATGTGAAGAGGCCTTCCTTTGAGAGAGCTGAATTGGGAATTCAGGAGGAAGGACCTCATGGGTGCCCAGGGAAGATAATGACTTCGGTCGTTAGAAGTTCTGAGCATAGGGGACAGAAATGGGGGTCCTTTTTGAGTGTGGGCTTCACACTCAAAATAGGGTATTCTGACCCTATTATAGGGTGTTCTGACTAGTCTGTATGTATAGGGTGTTCTGACTAGTCTATTTCACTGAGGAAACCTCTGATATCATGGGCTGGTCAAATTTACTAGAAGAGATTCTTCAAATCTCTTCTGAATGCTAAAGCCACACTTCCATTTTATAAAGACTGAGTGGAAAAAGGAACATGGGAGCAATGTCTCTCATTCAGAATTCTGACACTTCATCTGTTACTGTATTTACCGCTGTTCTCATGTGTGACCATTGCCACCTGTCTAAGATCCTCTCTATTTTATCTTCTTTAGAAAATAAACCTCCAGTCATCACCCAGGGCGGAGACAGGTAAATTCAAGGAGGGAATATGGGGATTTTAAATATTTCTTATACAGACTGTGAAGGAATCCTCTCTTCTGACACACCACTCTCCCTTAGCTTCCAGGGATATCCAGTTTTATGAATTCCTCCTGAGGGATTGGCAGTATGTAATTTGCTTGGATTGCCACAAGGACCACAGACAGGGAGGCTTAAACAACAGAAATGCATGCTCTCACAATTCAGGAGGCTAGAGGGTAAGATCAAAGTGTCAGCAGGACCGGTTCCTTCTGAAGCCTCTCTCCTTGGCTTATAGATGGCATCTTTTCCCTGAGTCTTCTCATGGTCATCCCTCCATGCAGGTGTGAGCCCTAATCTCTTCCTATAAAGACACCAATCATATTGGATTAAGGCCCACTCTAAGGAATTTATTTTAACTTAATCATCTCTTTCGAGGCCCTATCTACAAATACAGTCTCATTCTGAGGTCATTAGGGCTTCAAAGTATGGACATTAGGACTTTAATGTATGATCTTGGGTTGCGGGGGGACATAAGTCAACTCGTAACAAGCTGAATAAAACTGAATTGCTTTGGCCACCCCCTGGGCTAGCTTAAATTTAGCTTTTTGGATTTGCTAAGTCCACTCAAGTGCAGTGGCTTTCTACCTTACTAAATGTAGTTGTCATTAACCTTTCTCTCAAAATCTTTATCCTGAGAGATTTCTACTTTTCCTTATATGTCTCATTTGTTCCCATTTGATGTGGTTTTCAAAGTCAGAAAAAGGAAATGTTTGTGTTTCATTCATCATCTCTCTTCAGCTGTCTCTAGCCAACTTTATACCTCTTAACATGGCAACATAAGAATTTCTAGATCATTGTAAAGTCTCCCCAGAGCTTATTTTTATGGCCACATATTGAATCTTCCAACTGGAGGGTATCATGTTCTATTTATCTATTTGATTTATGGCTGTATAGCAAAGTTTTTGATAGAACTAACACTACAATAAATATCTGGATCAAGAGTATTAACTCTTTAAGTCTTTCTTGCTGCATACCTCAATTCATCAGTTCTAGAAAGATACCATCGATTATAAGATACAGTGAAAGAGGTAAATGGCTTCACTTCTGGAGAGGAGGAAAGGCAAGTTGGTAAAGTCGAGAGAGTAGTTTGATTCTATGTGTATCTACAAAATCTGATAAAAATAAAAACTGAAGGGAAAAATCAAGCCAGAAAATTGTGTCTACAAGGGTGCCTGGGTGGCTCAGTCTGTTAAGCATCAGACTCTTGAGTTCAGCTTGTAAGGGCCTACTTAGCCAGAGTGATTCCATCTCTTGGATTAAACAGCCATTGTGTTGTTTATGTAGTAAAATATGGTTGACCAGCCCCTGATAACAGAGCCCAAATACAAGGGTGGGTCAGGTCAGGTGGAGATAACAGAGCCCAGATGTAGGGATGAGTCAGGCCAGGTGGAGACATCCAATTAGTGGGGCGTGCATACTGTCTCCCTAGCTACCAAAGGAGTGTAGGCCCCACCTTTTGGGTGTCTTTTGGGTGCCAATTCTGACCAAGGTGATAGGCTAGTTCAAATAGCTACTATGGGGTGAATTGTAATTCAGTTGGCCACCTGCGTGTGACCTAACATGACTGTGCAGCTTTCTCTGTGTGTTACAATCTCATTGGCTACCTGGCCACATGGCCTTTGTTCTATAAAAGTTAGTCTGTGAGGCTGGGAGGGGTCACCCTCTCTGTAAGAGGTGGTCCCTACCGGTCGGTTTGATTCTCCATGCTTGGCACGAAATAAAGCTTTACTTGACTTTCGCTTTGTATCAGCCTCATTCCTTTGACCATGGACCCAATAAGCTCAGGTCATGATCTAGGGTCGTGGGATCAAACCCCACATCTGGCTCCATGCTCAGTGGGGAGTCTGCTTGGTATTCTCTCTCTCTCTCTCTTCCTGTATCCCTCTCCACCCTGTGTGCTCTCATTCTTTAAAATAAATCAATCAATCAAAATGAAAAAAGAAAATTATGTCTACAATGTGACCTCATTATTCAAAAACCAAAAAAATTCATAGAAAAACTATTAAGGATCCACAGGGTAAGATTAAGAGTGAGTTTTGTTTTGATTGATATTTCTGGATTTTTCAAAATTGAAGTGAGCAGTTTCTAAAGAAGAAGAAAAAGGTTTGCTTTTTATTCCTTTATTCTAAAAAGAAAAATGAGCAGAAGAAAATGCACCAAACTGTTGTCCTTGCATAGTAAAATTGTAGGTGTAATTTCTTTTTTGTGCTTCTCTGAAGTTTCTAAATTACCTCTAATAGAGTTGTTTGTGGGCTTCAGGGCCTAAGAAAGAATACTCTGCTGGAGAAATGAGAAATCTCTTTGCTTCAAGGAGAGACCACCTGAAGGGACATCCCAGCTCCTTTTGGGATCAACTGAGTGAGGCCTTTGCTGAGACTGCAGAGCAGCTTTGTTTCTCCTTTGCCCAAAGCTGATTTTTTTGCCTCCCTCCCAAAGTACTGATCCCAAGAGCACCCCAATAACCTCCCTACTCTCAAGTCTCTTCCTTCTCAGAGTCTATACCCTAGGGTACCTGACCTACAACACTGTATGTCTTAGACTGGTTCAAAGGACATCATCTTGTTGCAAGTCATTGAAAGTATTTCCAAGAACACTGTTTTGGAATAGAAAACTCATTTGACTTGCAGTTTTGAAGAATATGTTAATAAGCAAGTTACAAAACAGTTCACATGCTATGATTGCATATTACATTTGCATTTAATATGTATTGCAATATATAAATACATACATTTCATAATAGCAAATACTTGAGGGCATAGTTAATGTATTCAAGCTCTTTTTATTTTAATTTTAATTCCAGTATAGTTAACATACAGTGTTATATTAGATTCAGGTGTACGATACAGTGACTCAACACTTCCGTACAGCACCCAGTGCTCATCATGAGGAGTGAACATCTTAATCCCCATCACCTATTTCACTCATCCCCCCACCCACCTCCCCTCTGGTAACCATCAGTTTGTTCTCTATAGTTAGGAGTCTGTTTCTTGGTTTTCCTCTTTTATCCCGCAATGACTGTTTATTTTGCTTCTCAAATTCCACATATGAAATCATATGGTATTTGCTTTTCTCTAACTAGTACCATATTGTTTTGATTACGACAGCTTTGCAGTATAACTTGAAGTCTAAAATTGTAATACCTCCAGCTTTGCTTTTCTTTTTCAAAATGCTTTGGCTATTCAAAGTCTTTTATGGTTCTATATAAACTTTATGATTTTTTGTTCTAGTTTTGTGAAAAATGTTGTTGGTATTTTGATAGGGATTTCATTAAAAGCATAGATTGCTTTGGGTGGTATAGACATTTTAACAACATTTTTTCTTCCACTCCATGAGCATGGACTGTCTTTACATTTTTGTGTCACAATAGACTAATACTTTTTGAATACCTACATTAAGTTTGGCATTTTACCAAAAATATGAAAATGGTGATTATCTCTGTATGATGGAATTAGAAATGGTTTTTATTTTCTCCTTCCTCCTTTTAGAATATTTCCCAAAGTTTGTTTTGTAATTACATACAATGTTATAAAAATTACTTTATAAATCAAACTTATAGAAATAAATTTTTATGATAGCAAGTATTTCAATAAACATTTGCTATAATCTTTATATTACATATAACCCAAATTCTCCCCTCCACCCTCCAAAAGGCCCAAGACCTACAAAAATAAGATGTATCAACCCAACAAAAGATGAAGAGCAAGTTTTGAATATCAAGATTTGGGATATGGAAGGTTGCCATTCTCTAGTACAGAAATAAATAACCTGAGTGTGTCTGAATCATTTTCACTTTGAGGGTGAAAGGAAAAGGGGACTTTTATGTATATCCCATTAACCTCAGACAGATCATATAACAGAAGGACCATAAAGTTTTTCCAGCATTGAATCTTTGACAAAGACACCATAGACATCAAGGAAGGCAGAGCCAGCACTTGAGAGTTTAGGACCAAAACTTAAAAGTTCTGATATTTTTTTAAAGATTTTTATTTATTTATTTGACAGACAGAGATCATAAGCAGGCAGAGAGGCAAGCAGAGAGAGGGGGGAGGCAGGCTCCCTGCTGAGCAGAGAGCCTGATGTGGGGCTCAATCCCAGGACCATGGGATCATGACCCGAGCCAAAGGCAGAGGCATCAACCAACTGAGCCACCCAGGTGCCCCTGTTCTGATATTTTTATCAGTCTAATCTGGAATCTGTCATCCAAAGATTATTTCTACTAATTTTTTTGTTACATGTCTATTTAGAATATATTCTTACCTGACTACAATTGTTCTTCAATTCAAAGAGAAAATTCAGTATATTGCCACTCTAAAACTAAAAGGACAAAACATGGGCAGAATATTTTAGAATATTATTCCTTTTTCCCAAATATATTTGTTTTGCCTTTTTTCCCCTTGGCTCAAATAAATATATTTTATTACCTCTCTCTGGCTTAAACTTTTCAAACAAGGGTTCCTGAAGGTTAATTGAAATGCAGACATTTTTATGTAATCTTTTCCCATTGTTAATGAATTTCTACCAAGCCAAGATAAAGTGAGATGTAAAGATAAGTTGGCATCTTCCAAATTTTAAGTCTGGCCATTATGGTGAATCAACACCAAGTCCAGGGTGGCACTATCTGATCTAATTGAACATGGTGCAACTAAGTGAGAAGCCAAGAGAGGTGATCCCTCTAAGCAGTGTTCCAGACCTTCTCTGGGCTGTAATAAACAAAGTATCACAAGAACTTCTGAGAATTAGTCATGTTCATCATTTTCAAGGAAATCACAGAGTACTCATTAGAAAATGGCTTATGTTAGGCTGCTCTCATTAGGAAGGATGGAAGTCATTACTATGAATCACTGGAAGCTAGCTGGGTATCAGATGGCACATGGTGGAGAAGGGAAGGCATTGAAAACTTTGGTCCCTCTGATTGTGAACATAAGGAGTGGTCACCTTCCTTGAATCTAATGGGACAATTCTATGATTCCCTCCTTTGCAGGGTTTGCTAGGTCCCCAGTCTGTTCTATAAGCTAATGCTAGACTGATCTCCCCAAAACAGCATTCCTTTCTACCCATGTTTGCTGGTGGCCACTATTGACTCCATGATTCAACAATCATAGAATTTTAGAGTAAGAATGATCTTAGCAATCACCTTGTCCAGCTCTCTCAGTTAGGTACATGAGAAAATTGAAGCCCAGAGAAGTGAAGTGATTTGCCCAAGGCCACACATCAAGTTATTTCCATGCTAACTCAATCCTCAAGGCAATCTCCCATTATCTGCCTCAACGCAGAGATGCTCAAACCATCAGAAACATTCTCCTTAAGGATTGAAAATATTCATACTGCTGAAGAGATAGTATGTGGAAAAGTGAGGGAAGCTAGAGACACAGAAGGGTCCTGAAGCCTCCACTGGCAGGGCTAGGAACCAATTATACAGAGTTGGCCTCTTCCAAGAAGGGCTAACTTGGCTGATGACGAATGGAATGTGTTTTGAGTGAACAGCTGGTGACACAATGACTGCCTGAGTAGCAGAGAAGAAAGCTGCCCTGCTCTTCTTCCCTTCAAGATTTGAAGAAGGCCCTAATTCCTCATTCACTTGAGGATGGATGATTCAGCTTGAGACATGAATAATTTAAGGACTAGACTGTCCTAGTCTCCAACGTTTCAAAGGCTTGTGAGGCTTCAAGGGAGATGCAGCAGTAAGATGAGATGAAGCAACCAGAAAGAAAAAGAAAGCAAGGGTCTACCTGCTCCTTTCCCCAGTAGCCCACGATCAGTTAGTTCAGTCACCCATTGATCACCCACAGTTACTTACAGAGTCAGGCTGTATCCCAAGACAAAAATCCATGGTGACCATGCCAATGAAACAAGTAATCCTCTATGCTCTGTGTTTCACTGAGTACCTTCACTTCATTAACTCCTGTGATCCTTACAGTGGCTCCATGGCATGTGCTATGATTCATACTATTTCACAGTCAAAGATAGTGTGTCATGGGGAGATCATATTCCATAGCCAATGAGGGGCTTTTGAGTCAGATCATCGAAGTTATGAACCCATATTTTTAACTCCTTCTCCTGCCCTTAAAGAGATAACCATCTAGTAAAGGGTGCACATGGGAATAAGTAATTTCTTATAAGTAATAAGAAATAAGAAATGGGAAATAAGTAATTTCCCATAAGTAAATGGGAATAAGTAATTTCCATTTACTCTTTCACCCATACAGACATTCAGTGAGCATTTAGGCTTCAAGGATACAAAATCCAGAGAGGTCTGGACCCCAGAGTCAAGAGAGACGGAGGACCAGTTCTCCTTTCTCTGGTTCCCTACAAATTTCCCTTTAGAGCACTGTTTGTTTGCCTTACTGCCTAACTAGATCCACAACAACTTGATGTCAAGAATGTGTCTCAGGCACCTCTGTATCCACAGCCTCCAAGCACCATGCCTGGCATGCAGGAAATGCTTAGCAAATATTTGTTGGATAGATTGTAAACAGAGCTTGGAAAAGGCCCAGGTGTAGGAAAACAATTCCCTGGTTCATTAAGCTAATGTGTTGCCTGATCCAAGGAAGAATCCATGATATGGTCCATGTAAACACAACTTGGCTGACAATATCCACTTGTGGCAGTCTCCCTGGATATCCAGATTGGAGCTCTGGGTTCTGTAGTTAGCTCCCTTGATCCTGGTTTCTATCACAAACTTGGACCTTACCAAATCTAATGGTATTGAATAGTAGCATTAATATCTAGAATCATGATAGAACTGGGTAAAGAAATGAATTTTGGAGTCAGACAGACTTGAGTTTGAATGCCAGCTCTGCTCCCAACTGTTTTTTCTAGGAGCCATTTAATTTCTTATACCTTCAGTTTCCTCATCTGTAAAATGGGAACAGTAGTCTACTTAGTTGGATCATTTTGAGGATTAAGAGGTATAATAGTTAATATTATGTGTCAACTGGTTGGGCCACAGTACCCAGATATTTGGTCAAATATTACTCTTGATGTTTCTGAAAGTATGTTTTTTGTAGACAAAATTAGTGTTTAAATCTGCAGACTTTAAGTAAAAGAGATTATCCTTAATGTGGGTGGGCCTCATCCAATCAGTTGAAGATCTGAATAAAACAAAGACTGATCTCCCCTGAACAAGAAGGAATTCTGCCAGCAGACATCCTTCAATCTTGAACTGCACCATTACCACTCCTGGGTCTCTAGCCTGCTAACACATTGTGCAGGCTTTAAATTTACCAGCCTCCATAATTGCATTAGCTAATTTCTTAAAATAAATATCTCTCTGGGGGCACTTTTGTTGGCTCAGTTGGTAGAGCATGCAACACTTGATTCAGGTTCATGAGTTTGAGCCCCACATTGGGTGTAGAGCCTACTTTAAAAAAAAAAGTTAAAAAAACTCTATATGTGTGTGTGTGTGTGTGTGTGTGTGAGTGTGTGTATACATACACACACTCACAACATACACACACACAGACATAACATTAGTTCTGTTTCTCTGGAGAATCCCAACTAATACAAATGGTATGATTCATGAAAAGTCCCTGACATACAGCATGTTCTCAACTGATATTAGTTTTATTTTCCTTTCCCAGCCTCTTCATTCCTCAGGTAAGCAGATGGCTATCTAAAGAGGAACCAAGATGTCCACTCTCCCAATGTAACCTTGAAGAGTTTGAGAAGATGAACTAGATAATCGGGTTTCAGCATTTAAGACATAAAACATCTCCATGCTTGAGGGGATCATTTCATTTTCAATTAAGTATCCTTGAAAGAACTTCAGAGTTCATGTGATTCAAAAAAGGTATTGGCCTAAGGACCACATACTGGTATAGTTGGTTTTGTTTTGTTTTTGTTTTTTTTGTTTTATCTTCTTTGCTTATTTTTTATTCATGCAAGCTTTTTATTTTTTTAATTTTTAAAAATTTTTTTAAATTTAAAATTTTTTATTTTTTAATTTTAATTTTTTAACTTAATATTTGAGAGGTGTCACATAAAATTCTGGATTCCTGGCTTCTCTTGATAAGTAGGAAGATCTGAAGACCTCAGGTGTGTACACCTGGAGCTGAAAGATCACAGGCACCATAGATAGGTCACAGGTCATGGAGTCATTTTACTCATTTGTGTCAACCCCTGTAGACATTTGAGTCTGTGACTCCTTATGTCCTCCTTATGTCCTTATGTCCTTCAATTCAGAAAAGAGGAAGCAGAGACTCAGGGAAGTCTAATGAACTTGCACAAGGCCATGTGCCAGACTGGCAAAGCCAGGTCTAAAACCCCACATTCTTGCCTCTCAAGCCCCTTAAAATACACTGTATTAGAACTGAGCACAAATGCTTTTACTGGCAAATTAAGAGATTCCTAAGGGTCTTTTGTTCCCCTGTAAGACTTATTTATTTTATTTATTTGATATTTATCAAGCTTAGTGTCACAAATGAATGCAGTGTTTTACGATGGGGCTAAAATACAAATTGTCTTATTTATCCCTGTGATTAAAAGCACAATTCTGGGGTCAGACCAAACTTGGCTTTGCCATTACCTTGGGCAAGTTTCTCACTTTTCTAATAAGTTATACATATCACACGGTGTCAGTGGTGAAGATTAAATGAAATATTTCATGTTAAGTGCCCAGTACGATGTCTGGAATATAGTAAGCATTCTACAAATGTTGTTGAATTAAGACCTCAGAGGAATTAAAATAAATATGGCAAAATTAGCAATGTAGCTAAGTGATTTTTGCATCTGCAAACATGTGTTGAAGGGCCAAAGTAACTTCATTTTAAGGCAGTAGCCATTCTGTTATTTACATTAAACTGTGAGTGTCCAGTCTGCTTATCAAGGCCCAAACTGCTCTGGCCGCTCCCTGCAACTTTAACCTCCCTGGCCCACCCTGGTAATCAGCAGAGCAACAGCAACTACAACTCCCACCCTGGTAATCAGTAGAGCAACAGCAACTTCAACTTTCCCGCCCTGGTACAAACAACTTTCAAAAATATCCCCTGGACAAAGTAGCCAATCCCCCGTTGTTAACCGCCAGTTCTGCTTCTGTACTCCCTGCTTGCTAAAGCGCGCGCTCCCTGAGACCAATCAGGTTATGCCAAATACCCTTTTCAAATGTCAACCGATCAGTCCCACTCTACCTTGTTTGTACATGCCTATAAAAACCTTGCATTTACTCACCTCGGGGCCTCTCAGCGTCACCGCTTGCGAGTGCGCAGAGGACCGGGTTCGAACCTGCAATAAACGACCCTTGCCGCTTGGCTTTGACTCACGTCTCTGGTGGCCTCTTTGGGGAATTCTCGTGACTCCAGGCATAACAGTGTGAGTTCACGGTGACCCCCACACACAAATTCAAACCCAACACCCTGATATTTTCCTCAGCTCCTCCCCTTTTACACATGTTCATGGACTCATTTGGTCTAGCCTGCAAAACATGAAGTAGGTCCATGCAAACCTATTGGTTAAAGTTCAAGATTTTTGGGGGGTAATTTTTGCCCTCAGAATATACTTTACTAATACGCAGTCAAGGCATTATGTTCAAAAAAGACAAGTCTTGAATTAATTCCTGAAAGGTCCCCCAATGATAGGTCCGTGATCAAAGGAGCGAATCTGATACAAAGCAAAGGTCAAGCAAAGCTTTATTTCACGCTAAGCATCGAGAATCAAACTGACCGGTCAGGGCCACCTCTTACAGACAGGGCGACCCCTCCCTGCCTCACAGACTAACTTTTATTGACCAAAGGCCATGTGGTTGGGTCTGGCCACACACAGGTAGCCAATGAGATTGCAACACACAGAGATAGCTGCCCAGTCATCCTAGGTCACACACGGGTGGCCAATTGAATTACAGTGCACCCCATAGTAGCTATTTGAACTAGCCTATCACCTTGGTCAGAATTGGTGCCCAAAGGGTGGGGCCCACACTCCTTGGTAGCTAGGGAGACAGTATGCACGCCCCACTGATTGGATGTCTCCACCTGGCCTGACCCGCCCTTGTATTGGGGCTTTGTTACCTGGGACTAGTTTCCCAGACTTGCTTTTAAGTAAGTCCCCTGGGGGTGGGGGGACAGGGTCAGTTTAAGTTTTACTGCATAAGCAACAAAATGGCTGTTCAACCGAAATGGAGCCG
>ML108884.1:51769-81357 GCA_003697995.1 Taxidea taxus jeffersonii | reverse complement strand
ACCCAGGCACCCCTGGTGAAATCTTTTTTAACCTAGAAGATCTTTGTAAGCATCTGTAAACTTTCCCCAGACCTTCCCATCCTTACCAGATAGAATCACTCCCTTGCCTTTTTGCACCACTGTGAACTAAATCTTGTATATGCCCCCTTTACTGCATTTATCTCACTATATTACACTATATGCATTTGCTTATATGTCTGTTCCCAGTAATATCTAATATACTCCATGAGGGTAAAGAATGCATGTCCTTCATATTTTCTTTTTTTAAGATTTTATTTATTTTTTTTAGAGAGAAAGAGAGTGTGTATGCACAGGTGAGGTGGGAGGCAGAGGGATAGAGAATCTCAAGTAGACTCTGTGCTGAATGTAGAGCCCTATGCAGAGCTCAGTCTCATGACCCCAAGATTATGACCTGAGCTGAAATCAAGAGTTGAACACTTAACCAACTGAGCCACCCAGGTACCCCCACTTCCTTCAACTTTATATGTCTGGTGTTGAATTCATCCAACCAATAATCATTTCCTGAGCTCTTAACCATGTGCCGGGCACTGTTCTAGGTCCCAGAGGTACAGCATTAAATAGCACAGAGTCTTTGCCTTTATGCAGTTTATATGGGGGTGAAAGAGGCAGCTATTACACAAATAAAAAGTAGAGTGTATTTAGAGAAGAGAGGAGAGAGCCCGATTAGAAGGCCATCCAGAGAACAGAGATGATATTAGCTTGGAATAGGGTGCAGGAAGGGAGGAAAAGGGAGAGAACTGGATCCACTTGAGACACATTTCTGAGATAAAGTCAGTAGGGTTTGTAGATGGATTTCTTGTGGGTGGGAAGGGAAGGGGAGAAATTAAGAATGACTTTAAATGATAGGTGCCTAGTAAATTGTGTATGAATAAGCTCCTTGATAATTGAAAACTAGTTTTTTTTTTAAGATTTTATTTATTTATTTGAGAGAGAGAGCGAGCACAGGCAGACAGAGAGGCAGGCAGAGGCAGAGGGAGAAGCAGGCTCCCTGCCGAGCAAGGAGCCTGATGTGGGACTCGATCCCAGGACCTGGGATCATGACCTGAGCCAAAGGCAGCTGCTTAACCAGCTGAGCCACCCAGGCGTCCCAAAAACTAGTTTTAAAAAGATGAACCTAAGGGGCACCTGGGTGGCTCAGTCGGTTAAGTGTCTGACTTGATTTTGGCTCAGGTCATGATCTCAGGGTTGTGGGACTAAGCCCCACATCAGGCTTCATGCTCAGCAGGGAGTCTGCTTGAGATTCTCTCCTTCTCCCTCTGCCCCTCCCCTGCTCATGCACATGTTCTTTCTCTCTCTCTCTTAAGTAAATAAATAAATAAATAATTTTTAAAAAAGATGAACCTACAGAATTGATTCAGAATCCAACTGGCCAATCTCACTGGGAAAACTTGCCTTGTCCTGACTAGTTACTATAGAATAGAAACACTGAGCAAAATGGGTGTAGGTGGTAAAAAGGTACAAACTTCTAGGTATAAGATAAATAACTCCTGGGATGTAATATATAGCATGATGACAATAGCTAACAATACTGTATTGTATATGTGAAAGTTGCTGAGAGGTAGATCTTAAAAGTACTCATCACAAGAAAAAAATTATAATTATGTATGATGATGTATTTTTTTTAAAGATTATTTATTTATTTATTTGACAGACAGAGATCACAAGTAGGCAGAGAGGCAGGCAGAGAGAGAGGAGGAAGCAGGCTCCCTGCTAAGCAGAGAGCCCGACGTGGGGCTCGATCCCAGGACCCTGAGATCATGACCTGAGCCAGAAGCAGAGGCTTTAACCCACTGAGCCACCCAGGCACCCCTATGATGATGTATATTAACTAGACTTACTGTGGTGATCTTTTGCAATATATAAACATATAAAAATTATTATGTGGTACACCTGAAACTAATTTAATGGTATTCATCAATTATATCTCAATAATAATTAAAAATGAATTTTGCGGGGCACCTGGGTGGCTCAGTGGGTTAAAACCTCTGCTTTCGGCTCAGGTCATGATCCCAGGGTCCTGGGATCGAGCCCCGCATTGGGCTCTCTGCTCAGCAGGGAACCTGCTTCCTCCTCTCTCTCTGTCTGCCTCTCTGCCTACTTGTGATTTCTGTCAAATAAATAAATAAAATCTTTTAAAAAAATGAATTTTGCCATTGAGGTTGAACTCTAGAATTAGACTAATTTAGCTTACTGTCTGAACTTACTCAAGTTACAGAATTTTTCAGGGCTTCAGTTTTATCAACTGTATTATGGAGGTAATATTAGTATGTATACTTGAGGTTTTGGTTTTTTTTTTTAAGATTATATTTTTTATTTATTCGACAGACAGAGATCACAAGTAGGCAGAGAGGCAGGCAGAGAGAGAGGAGGAAGCAGGCTCCCCGCTGAGCGGAGAGCCCGATTTGGGGCTTGATCCCAGGACTCTGGGATCATGACCCGAGCCGAAGGCAGAGGCTTTAACCCACTGAGCCACCCAGGCACCCCCCTTTTTTTTTAAAGAATAAACTGAGAAAAAAAGAACAAATTGATATGCTTTTAAAGCCCTCAGTACTATGCCTAAGATAGTAGGTATCCAATAAAAGGGAGCTTATTTCAAGAAAGTACTAGTGAAACAACCAATTAATTCGTTATTTTGTTGTTCTGTGTTCAAGAAGAATATCATGATTAAAATTTTTGTTCCTATCCAGTGATTCTCTGTAAAAATAAAGTTGGGTAACTTTTGCTGTGATATATTTTGTGTCCTGTTAAAATTAAAGAAGTTTCAAAAATACATACAAAATAAAATGCAAAATTGAACTATTACAAAAATCTTTCCAACAGAATGAAAATTCTATAATGATTTAATACTTTCAAGTATCTTTTTAAAGTGGCCCACTTCCAGATATTTCTAGCATTGGGAGAAGAACCTGTTGGTGCATCTTCTAGCCGAGGCAAGAAGTTCTTAGTTCTCTGAGCCTTTCTCGGGGAAAGGTAGGTGGACCCTGAAGAGAAGATGTTTGTGGCTCCAGCAGGGAAGCAGTAGACAAGGTTTGTTGCTAAGTTCTTTAAGATTTTATTTATTTATTTGTTAGAGAGAGAGAGAGTGAGCACAGGCAGACAGAGAGGCAAGCAGAGGCAGAGAGAGAGGCAGGCAGAGGCAGAGGGAGAAGCAGGCTCCCTGCTGAGCAAGGAGCCCGATGGGGGACTCAATCCCAGGACGCTGGGATCATGACCTGAGCCGAAGGCAGCTGCTTAACCAACTGAGCCACCCAGGAGTCCCTGTTGCTAAGTTCTTTAGAAATTAGGGAAAAAAAGAAAGAAAGAAATTGGGAGTGAATGAGATGAACACTGGTTCATCACGAGCAACATGAGAGACAAGTGGGATTTCAGAATGGTAATGACGATGAAAAGGAGGGAAGAAAAATATCAGGGCCCGACGAAGGGCAGCACCTTAGACAGACACATCACTCCAGAGGCTAGGAAGGAAAGACATCAGGTGATGGGAGTTTTTACATAATCTGTAGAAGGGAAGAGAGAGAGAATATATATACAAGAGGATAATGGTAGGAGTGAAGGCTGGCAATGCTTGAGAGCTATTATCTGTGGTAATACTGTGAACATATTATCACAATAATCCTAAAAGCCAACATCTGTTGTTATCTCCATATAACAGGGAAAGAAACTGAGACTCAGAGCAGCCAATTACCCTCCCCCACATGTCACAGGTGGTTAGCAGCAAAGCAGAGATTTGAATCTGGTTCTGTTTAACCAGAGCCTTTTCTTTTCTGCATCCTCCCATTCTGCCCTTGAAGTTCTTGCTAATGGGAGGAAAGCTGCAGATTCAGTAGAACCTGGGAAACCAAGGTGGTGGGGGAGAGGAGGGATGCAAAGAAAATTTACTGGCAAAATGTTTTATCTTCAGTTCTTTTTTTTTTTAAGATTTTATTTATTTATTTGACAGACAGAGATCACAAGTAGGCAGAGAAGCAGGCAGAGAGAGAGAGGGAAGCAGGCTCCCTGCTGAGCAGAGAGCCCGATGAGGGGCTCGATCCCAGGACCCTGGGATCATGACCTGAGCCGAAGGCAGAGGCTTTAACCCACTGAGCCACCCAGGCACCCCTTATCTTCAGTTCTTAAATAAAAATCGATTTAACTCTCTGGGGCAACTGGCTGGCTCAGTGGGTTGAGCCTCTGCCTTCAGCTCAGGTCATGATCTCAGGGTCCTGGGATCAAGCCCCACATGGGGCTACCTGCTCAGTGGGGAGCCTGCTTCTCCCCGACCCCCCTGCCTGCCTCTCTGCCTGCTTGTGATCTCTCTCTCTCTGTCAAATAAGTAAATAAAATATTTTTTTAAAAATCGATTTAACTCTCTTTGTGTTTGATTTTTTTTTAAGTCTTGCAAAAAAAGTGTAATCTTACATTATGGTAATGAAACATGAAGACTCCCAAGTAATTTTCTGTAAGGAGGTTTATTTTCCAAAGTTAAACTTGAAGTACCAACAAGTTCAGACAATCACTCAAATCTTGTGAGAATGAGAGTCGCTCAGTGTCTCTTTGGGGGTGATGATTCCTATTTCTGCTTAAGAATTAGCTTTTCCTTTATTAATGAAATATTATTAGTGAGCTTAATATAATTAGAAAATGTGTCTCTAAATCCCCAGGAAGAGAGTCATGACTTTCCACGATTTTATATCTTCTATGTTAACTATTTAAAACCACAAATTTTCAGCTTAAATAAGTTTCATTGTGAATATGTCCATGTTATTATTGCATAGGAAACTGGACCTACACTGCCATCTGCTGTGTCAAGATTAGGTGAAAAATCACCCACATAAACCAGGCTTGAGGAATGCAAAATATACCTAAGGAGAGCCTGTATTACTGCGCTTTATGGAAAATGAGTAAGGGAAAAGAAATGCCTACAGTTATGTATTTCAAACTGTATTGAAAGTGTGAGGAGGGATTGTATGTGTGTTTTGAATATGACATGAAAAATATCAAATTTTTATATATAACAAATCTTATGCCCTCACCATCTATATGTAAAAAATGAATATTACCAGAGCACCTGGGGGGCTTCAGTGGGTTGAGTGACCGACTTTTGGTTTCGGCTCAGGTCATGATCTCGGGGTTGTAAGATCAAGACCTGAGTGAAGCTCCACATTCAGAGCAGAGTCTGCTTGAGATTCTCTCCTCTGCCCACCCCCCACCCCCACGGGCTCTCTTTTTTGCTCTCTCTCAAATAAATACATAAATACATAAATAAATGAAATCTTAAAAGAAGAAAGAAAGGAAAAATGACTATTACCAATGCCTGTTTTTCTCGCTGGCCCCATTGTCCACCACTCTTAGACCTGTGCCAGAGAAATCCCTCTCCGATGTCATGTTTATTACTGGAAAGGTTTTAATAAGCAAATGTATACATTTATTTTTTTTATTTTTAAAATATTTTATTTATTTATTTGACAGAGAGAGAGATCACAAGTAGGCAGAGAGGCGGGAAGAGAGAGAGAGAGGAAGAAGCAGGCTCCCTGCTGAGTAGAGAGCCCGATCCCAGGACCCCCAGATCATGACCTGAGCCGAAGGCAGAGGCTTTAACCCATTGAGCCACCCAGGCGCCCCAAATGTATATATTTAATAGGTAAATATGTTCACCTTCTACTTTATCTGTGAAATGGCCATGGTAGCAACACTTCATCCTGGAAAGCTAGCGGAGAGGGCTCCACTCCAATACCCCTGTTCCCAAGAGTATTTACCCCCAATTTAAGACACCCAGCTGCCCAGCTCACTTCTCCGTGGTTGTCACTAAGTCTTACACCAGTCCTGGTGCCACCCCTTTGGCATGCCTAAGATGCCAAATAAATTATCAGCCTCTGTTGTCCCATTACAGTTCATGGGTAAAGATGTGCATTCCAGGTAGGGGAGCGCTCTTTAGACCTTTAGACACAGAAATGAGAGAGAATAAAAATTATATGTGGGGAAGAATAAAGAGATTGTCACAGCTGGAGAGGACGAGGAGGAAAGGGAAACACAGAGGACATGTCGTTCAACGGCGTAATGACAACCGGGGGCTGGGGAAGCCACTGTGTCGGTGACGGTGTCATTCACAGAATGAAGGGAAACGTGGACCCCAGGAGTCACGTCAGGGAAAGGATGGTACAACGGCCATGGCTTCCACTGCATTTGTGTATGTGTGGTTTTTTAAAATATTTTATTTATTTATTTGGCAGAGAGAGACACAGCGAGAGAGGGAACACAAGCAGGGGGATGGGAGAGGGAGAAGCAGGCTTCTTGCTGAGTAGGGAGCCTGATGCGTGGCTCGATCCCAGGACCCTGGCATCATGACCTGAGCCGAAGGCAGATGCTTAACCGATTGAGCCACCCAGGTGCCCCTGCATTTGTATGTTTTCAAAGAGCCTGAGAAGTGCAGCAGCCAGCAACTGGGGACTTTGTAGCTAAGGGGAGGAGAGCCTGGTAATTTCAGTCATCCTTAAAGTGCTGAGAGCGTAAAGGTGAGTGAGCAGCGAGCAGTCGGAGGAAGGGCAGAGGAGAAGAGCAGGGGCCACGCAGGCCCGGAAATGAAACTGGAGACATCAGTACGGAGAGGCCACGGTCCCCCACGCTGCAAATGGTAAAAACACCCCCACCCCTAATCCTCCCCAACACCTGACCCCTGTTACTGCCTATAACCAGAGCCTTTTTTCTTTTGGTTTTACCTTAGAAGTGTCCTTTGGTTCTAGTGCACCTGAGAAGAGGCAATCCTGGAAGAAAGATTCGGAGCCTGAGACAGTGCACCGTCTACACGCTTTTTCCCCACCTCTTTCAACACTTTTATGTAAGAACAAACTGGTTTGGGTGGATATCAGACCAACCAGAAGGGAAGAAGAAGCCACCGCCAGCGGGGAGCCTGCAGAGGCTAGGTGACAGGGAGGAGAAAGCCATCTCTTTAGATGCTATCGCTAAGGAGTGATCTTAAACCTACTTGTGGCAGGCCACATCTTTCTGAATCCAGGTGGCTGTTTGTTTTATGTTTGCATTGTTGTGGTGAAATGTGTGTGTAGGAGGAGGGGAGATGAAGAGAGTTAGGGGACACCAGGCCATTCATAACTCTAAAGCAAACTCTACAATTTGCTTATCACAAGAGTGATCCCATCTCAGACCTTGGAGGCTCAATTTTTTGGGGTGCTATACTAGAAAGGAGGTGTGCTTTACAGAATAAATATATGCATTAGTGTTTATTACCGCTTTAACAAATTGCCACACACTTAGTGGCTGAAAACAACAGAGACTTATTATCTTACAGCTCTGTGTGAACTGTAAGTTCAGAAGTCTGATGAAGATCAAACTGGGCTAAAATCAAGGTGTTCGCAGGCCTGCATTCCTTGTGGAGATTTTGGCGGGGGGGAATCCATTTTTTTGCTTTTTCTAACTTCTAGAGTCCTCCTACATTCCTTGGCTCATGGCCTCCTTCCTCCTTCTTCAAAGCCAATAACATAGCATCTCTTTGGCCCTATTCCCATTGTCATATCTCTTTCTCTGGTCCTCTCTGCCCCCCTTTTCCATGTTTAAGGATTCTTGTGATTACTTTGGATCCACCCAGATTATCTAGGATAATCTCCCTATTTTATGGTGAGCTGAGTAGCAATGTGAATTCTATCTACAACCTTCTTTCTCCAGTGTCATGTAACATTGCTTATTCACAGACTCTGGAGACATTCTAGGAATGTCGGGGGCATTTTGGGGGTGAGAGGTGGGGAGGGATCATTCTGCCTACCACAATGTGCTTTCATGCATATGACCTGTCATACATACAATTAGTTGATGGCACAACCATTTTCTGCAAAGATTTCACCTTTTACTTCAGTGTGCTTTATTAACATTGACCAGTGAAGAAGTCTCTATGCTCACGACTTCATCTTGGGGATTTGGTGGAGAAATCTCTATTCTTACACCCTTGTTACAAAAGAGATTTTTTTCCCCCAAATTTAAGACTCAGAGCTGTCTAGCTAACCTTTCTTTGGTTGCTGCTACATCTTATACCTATCCTTATGTACCCCTTTCTTCAGTTTGTCTAAGAAAATATGTAAATTACGAGCCTCTGTTGTCCCATTACAGATTCATATGTAGTAGTTTTCCATTCTATATGATTCCTTTTCTAGCAGGCAGTCATTGGTTTACAGCCATTTTAATGTATCTTCTTTCTGACAAATACTTGTTTAGAACTTACCATGTATCATGCTGTGGGGGGAAATGATGGAGACAGGCAGCATGTCCAGGCTCTCACGCAGAATTTGCTCTAGTGGAACACCGGGATGATCGCATAGGATAACATATGTTATTTGGGGAGTAGAGGGTGCACCCTGGAGAGGTGAGAAGAGAAGGCAGTGAGAAGAGCTTCTTAGGAGGGTGGGACATTTCAGCAAAGACCTGCAGGACTAGCGACTGAGCAAAGTTACTTAGGGAAGTGGAGGAAAAGCACTCCAGCCAGAAGAAACAGCTTGAGGAGGGCAGGGATTTTTGTCTCTTGGGTCACTGCTTTATCCTTTGCATAATAAATAATTCTTAGGATGCAACAGACACCCAGCAAAATCTGTGGTGCAAAGGAATGTGTAAAGGTGGGAGACCGGAGAAGCGGCTACATTCGAGCAAGTGGTAGATCAGTAGGGTGGCTTGGGGTTGGAGGGGCAGTGGTAAGAGGCAAAATCAGGAAGATCAAAATGGGGCTGATAAACGCGCTAAATCCTTTGGACTTTAAGGCAAGGGTGACTGCGTCTGCAAATTACTGAGAGATTTTAAGCAGCAGAGTGACTTAAGCAGACTCTCATTTTAGAAATCATTCTGGCCACAAGATAGAGACTGGTTAGGAGGCTGTTGGAAAAGTCCAACAGAGAGGTAGGAGCTCTAAACAGGGTGGAGTAATGGTCATGGAGAGAGATGAGGATAATTTAGAATCATCTACTTGAGAACTGAAAGGAAACTTAGGTCATCTAATCTATTATATGAGGAATCTGAGACCAGAGGGGGTTAACGGACTTATTCCTACAATGGTTTTCTTTCACTTCTTCCTCTGCTCTTTTGGTATTTCTTTTCTTTCTTTCTTTTTTTAATTAACATATAATGTATTATTTGTTTCAGGGGTACAGGCCTGTGATTCATCAGTCTTACACAATTCACAGCACTCACTATACATAGCACATGCCCTCCCCAATGTCTGTCACCCAGCCACCCCATCCTACCCACTCCCCGCCCCTCCACCAACCCTCAGTTTGTTTCCTGAGATGAAGAGTCTCTTACGGTTTGTCTCCCTCTCTGGTTTCATCTTGTTTCATTTTTCCCTCCCTTCCCTGTGATCCTCTGTTTTGTTTCTCAAATTCCTCATATCAGTGAGATCATATGATAGTTATCTATCTCTGATTGACTTATTACGCTCAGCATAATAGCCTCTAGGTCCATCCACGTTGTTGCAAATGGTAAGATTACATTTTTTGATGGCTGCATTCCATTGTATACATATACCGTATCTTCTTTAACCATTTATCTGTTGATGGACATCTAGGCTATTTTCCATACCTTGGCTCTTGTGGACTATAAACATTGGGGTGCACATGCTCCTTTAGATCACTACATTTGTATCATTGGGGTAAAAACCCAGTAGCACAATTGCTGGGTTGTAGGGTAGCTCTATTTCCTTTCTTTCTTTCTCTCTCTCTTTTTTTAAGATTTTATTTATTTATTTTTGACAGATAGAGATCATAAGTAGGCAAAGAGGCAGGCAGAGAGAGAAGAGGGGGGAAGCAGGCTCCCTGCTGAGCAGGGAGCACGATGTGGGGCTCAATCCCAGGACCCTGAGATCATGACCTGAGCCGAAGGCAGAGGCTTAACCCACTGAGCCACATAGGCACCCTGGGTAGCTCTATTTTCAGCTCTTTGAGGAACCTCCATACTGTTTTCCAAAGTGGCTGCCCCAGCTTGCATTCCCACCAACAGCATGGGAGGGTTCCCCTTTCTCCCCATCCTCGCCAACACTTGTCATTTCCTGACTGGTTAACTTTAGCCATTCTGACTGGTGTGGGGTGGTATCTCACTGTGGTTTTGATTTGTATTTCCCTGATCCCGAGTGATGTGGAGCACTATTTCACGTGTCTTTTGGCCATTTGGATGTCTTTGCAGAAATGTCTGTTCATGTCTTCTGCCCATTTCTTGATTGTATTGTTTGTTCTTTGGGTGTTGTTACTGATAACTTCTTTATGCACTTTGGATACTAACCCTTTTTCAGATATGTCATTTGCAAATATTTTCTCCCATTCTATCAATTGTCTTTTGGCTTTGTTGACTGTTTCCTTTGCTGTACAGAATATTTTTATTTTGATGAAGTCCCAATAGTTCATTTTTGCCTTTGCTTCCCTTGCCTTTGGCAGTGTTTCTTGGAAAAAGTTGCTGTGGCTGAGATGGAAGAGCTTGCTGCCTGTGTTCTCCTCAAGGATTTTTGAAGGATTCCTGTCTCACATTGAGGTCTTTCATCCATTTTGTGTCTATTTTTATGTGTGGTGTAAGGAAATGGTCCAATTTCATTCTTCTGCATGTGGCTGTCCAATTTTCCCAACGCCATTTGTTGAAGAGATGGTCATTTTTCCATTGGACATTCCTGCTTTGTCGAAGATTACTTGACCATAGAGTTGAGGGTCTATTTCTGAGCTCTCTGTTCTGTTCCATTGATCTATGTGTCTGTTTTTGTGCCAGTACCATTCTGTCTTGACGATTACAGCTTTGTAATAGAGCTTGGAGTCTGGAATTGTGATGCTGCCAACTTTGGTTTTCTTTTTCAACATTCCCCTAGCTACTCGGGGTCTTTTCTGGTTCTATACATATTTTAGGATTATTTGTTCCATTTCTTTGAAAAAGTTGGTGGTATTTTGATAAGGATTGCGTTAAATGTGTAGATTGCTTTAGGTAGCATAGACATTTTCACAATGTTTATTCTCCCAACCCATGAACATGGAACGTCTTTCCATTTCTTTGTGTCTTCCTCAATTTCTTTCATGAGTATTCCATAGTTTTCTCAATTTCATTGCCTCTTTGGTTAGATTTATTCCCACGTATCTTATGGTTTTGGGTGCAATTGTAAATGGGATCAACTCCTTAATTTCTCTTTCTTCTGTCTTGTTGTTGGTGTATAGAAATGTAGCTGATATCTCTGCATTGATTTCTTTTTAAGATTTTTTATGTATTTATTTGACAGACAGAGATCACAAGTAGGCAGAGAGGCAGGCAGAGAGGAGGAAGCAGGCTCCCCTGGGAGCAGAGAACCCAATGTGGGGCTTGATCCCAGGACCCTGGGACCATGACCTGAGCCGAAGGCAGAGGCTTTAACTCACTGAGCCACCCAGGCACCCCTCTGTATTGATTTTATATCCTGACACTGTACTGAATTCCTGTGTGAGTCCTAGCAGTTTTGGAGTGGAGACTTTTGGGTTTTCCACACAAAGTATCATATTATCTACAAAGAGTGAGAGTTTGACTTCTTCTTTGCCAATTCGGGTGTCCTTATATCTTTTTGTTGTCTGATTGCCGAGGCTAGGACTTCTAGTACTGTGTTGAATAACAGTAGTGACAGTGGACAACCCTGCCATGTTCCTGACCTTAGGGGAAAAGCTCTGTTTTTTCCCACTGAGAATGATATTTGCTGTGGGTTTTTCATAGATGGCTTTGATGATATTGAGGTGTGTATCCTCTATCCCTACATTGTGAAGAGTTTTGATCAAGAAAGGATGTTGTACTTTGTCAATGCTTTTTCAGCATCTGTTGAGGGAATCATATGGTTCTTGTTCTTCCTTTCTTTTTTTTTTTTTTTAAGATTTTGTTTATTCATTTGACAGACAGAGATCACAAGTAGGCAGAGAGGCAGGCAGAGAGAGAGAAAGGGAAACAGGCTCCCTGCTGAGCAGAGAGCCCAACGTGGGGCTCAATCCCAGCACCCTGAGATCATGACCTGAACCAAAGGCAGAGACTTTAACCCACTGAGCCACCCAGGCGCCCTGTTCTTTCTTTTATTAATGTTTTGTATAACACTGATTGCATTGTGGATGTTGAAATGACTTTGCAGCCCAAGATAAATCCCACTTGGTCATGGTGAATAATCTTTTTAATGTACTGTTGGATCCTGTTGGCTAGTATTTTGGTGAGAATTTTTATATCTACATTCATCAGGGATGTAATTCTCCTTTTTGATGTAATTCTCATCATAATTCTCCTTTTTGATGGGGTCTTGGTCTGGTTTAGGGAACAAGGTGATACTATCCTCATAAAATGAGTTTGGAAGTTTCCCTTCCATTTCTATTTTTTGGATCAGTTTCAGGAGAATAGGTATTGATTTTTCTTTAAATGTTTGGTAAAATTCCCTTGGGAAGCCATCTGGCCCTGGGCTCTTGTTGGTTGGGAGATTTTTGATGACTGCTTCAATCTCCTTACTGGTTATGGGTCTGTTCAGGTTTTCTATTTCTTCCAAGTTCAGTTTTGGCAGTTTGTATGTCTCTAGGAATGCATCCATTTCTTCCAGATTGTCTGATTTGCTGGCGTATTGTTGCTCATAATATGTTTTTATAATTGTTTGTATTTCTTAGGTGTTGGTTATGATCTCTCCTCTTTCATTCATGATTTTACTAATTTGGGTCTTTTCTCTTTTCTTTCTGATAAGTCTGGCCAGGGGGTTATCAACCTTATTAATTCTTTCAAAGAACCAGCTCCTGGTTTTGTTGATTTGTTCTACTGTTCTTTTGGTTTGTTTTCTATTTCATTGATTTCTTCTCTGAACTTTATAATTTCTCTTCTCCTGCTGGGTTTACACTTTCTTTGCTGTCCTTTCTCCAGCTCCTTTAGGTGTAGGGTTAGGTTGTGTACTTGAGACCTTTCTTGTTTCTTGAGAAAGCCTTGTATCACTCTATAGTTCCTCTCAGGACCACCTTTGCTGGGTCCCACAGATTTTGAACATTTTCATTATCATTTGTTTCCATAAATTTTTTCAATTCTTTTTTAATTTCCTGGCTGACCCATTCATTATTTAGTGGGATGCTCTTTAGCCTCCATGTATTTGAATTCTTTCCAACTTTCTTCTTGTGATTGAGTTCTAGCTTCAGAGCATTGTGGTCTGAAAATATGTAGGGAATGATCCCAATCTTTTGGTACCAATTGAGACCTGATTTGTGACCCAGGATGTGATCTATTCTGGAGAATGTTTCATGTGCACTAGAGAAGAGTGTGTATTCTGTTGCTTTGGGATGGAATGTTCTGAATATATCTGTGTTGTCCATCTGGTCCAGTGTGTCATTTAAAGCTTGTATTTCCTTGTTGATCTTTTGCTTAGATGATCTGTCCATTTCTGTGAGGGGGGGTGTTAAAGTCCCCTACTATTATTGTGTTAGATGTGTTTCTTTGATTTTGTTATTAATTGGCTTTTATAACTGGCTGCTCCCATGTTAGGGGCATAGATATTTAAAATTGTTAGATCTTCTTATTGGACAGATCCTTTAAGTATGATATAGTGTCCTCCCTCATCTCTTATTATAGTCTTTGGCTTAAAATCTAATTTGTCTGATAAAAGATTTGCCACCCCAGCTTTCTTTTGATGCCCATTAGCATGGTAAATTGCTTTCCACCCCATCACTTTCATTCTGGAGGTGTCTTTGGGTCTAAAATGAGTCTCTTGCAGACAGTGTATTGATGGTTCTTGTTTTTAAATCACTCTGATTCCCTATGTCTTCTGATTAGTGTATTCAGCCCATTTACATTCCAAGTAACTACTGAAAGATATGAATTTAGTGCTATTGTATTGCCTGTAAGGTGACTGTTACTGTAAATTGTCTCTCTTCCTTCCTGGTCTATGTTACTTTTATGGCTCTCTCTTTGCTTAGAGGACCCCCTTCAATATTTCCTGTAGGCTGGTTTGGTGTTTGCAAATTCTTTTAGTTTTTGTTTGTCCTGGAAGCTTTTTATTTCTCCTTTTGTTTTGAATGACAGCCTAGCTGGACATAGTATTCTTGGCTGCATATTTTTATCATGTAATGGTCTAAATATTTCATGCTAGTCCTTTCTTGCCTGCCAGGTCTCTGTGAATAGGTCTGCTGCCAATCTAATATTTCTACCATTTTAGGTTACTGACTTCTTGTCCCAAGCTGCTTTCAGGATTTTCTCTTTTTCTCTGAGACTTCTAAGTTTTACTATTAGATGATGGGGTTTTGACCTGTTTTTATTGATTTTGAGGGTGGGTTCTCTGTGCCTCCTGGATTTCAATGCCTGTTTCCTTCCTCAAATTGGGGAGGTTCTCTGCTATAATTTTCCCCTCTCTATCTTTCTTCTTGTTCTGGGATCCCAATTATTCTAATGTTGTTTCATCTTACGGTATCACTTATCTCTCAAATTCTTCTCTCATGATCCAGTAGTTGTTTATCTCTCTTTTTCTCAGTTTCTTTGTTCTCCATCATTTGTTCTTCTATATCCCTAATTCTCTCTTCTGTCTTATTTATTCTAGCATTAAGGGCTTCCATTTATTTTTATTTTTTTAAAGATTTTATTTATTTGTCAGAAAGAATGAGCACAGGCAGACAGAATGGCAGGCAGAGGTAGAGAGAGAAGCAGGCTCCCCGCCGAGCAAGGAGCCCGATGTGGGACTTGATCCCAGGACGCTGGGATCATGACCTGAGCCGAAGGCAGCCACTTAACCAACTGAGCCACCCAGGCATCCCAAGGGCCTCCATTTTTTATTGCACCTCATTAATAGCTTTTTCCTTTTCAATTGGTTAAATTTTAGTTCTTTTATTTCACCAGAAAGGGATTCTTTAGTAATGTCTATGCTTTTTTCTAGCTTAGCTAGTATCTTTATAATCAGCATTCTGAACCAACATCTTACTAATGTCTGTATTGATTAGGTCCCTGGTAGTCTGTACCGCCTTTTGTTCTTTTTTTTTTTTTTGAGGTGAGTTTTTCTGCTTTGTCATTTTATCCAGAGAAGAATAAATGAATGAGAGAACATGTTAAAGGGTAACAATGACCCCAAAAAATATACAGTAAGGAAATCAGAAGAGACCTAAAATGGGGGGAAAAGAAAGGAAAAAAATATATATGATCAGGCTGGTGAATAGAACAGAGCTGCACAGTAGATTTTGTGTGTATTTTGGTCTGTTAGAAGAAACTGCCTCCCAAAATTTTAAAGAAAGAAAAACTTACCTATATACAACATGAGGGTAAATACAATGAAGGGATGGCTATGACTGTAAATATGAAAATTAAAAAAGTTTTTTTAAAAAGGTTTTATTTATTTATTTGAAAGAGAAAGTGAAAAATCACAAGCAGAGGGGGACAGTGAGGAGAGAGTGAGAAGCAGACTCTCTGCTGAGCTGGGAGCTGGATGTGGGGCTCAATCCCAGGACCCCGGGATCATGATCTGATCCAAAGGCAGATGTTCAACGACTAAGCCACCCAGACACCCCTTAAAAAAGATTTTTATAAAGAAACTGGTAAAATAAGAATTTGGTTGAAAAAAGAAAGAGAAAATTTTTTTAAAAAGAGAATGAATTCAGTCACGTGACTAGAACAAAGCCATGCACTAGATTCATACACTGTTAGACAAAACTGTATCCCAAAATTTTAAAGAAAGAGAAACTTACATATATAAAAAAATAAGGTTAAATACAATGGAAAGATAGAATATGACTATAAATATTAAAACTAAAAACAATTTTTAAAAAGGTATTGATAAGATAAGATGTTGGTTAAAATAGGAAAGAGGAAAAATTAAAAAAATAGAAAAAGAATAAAATAAAGAAAATTTAAAAAATTAAAAAAATTTAACTTTGAAAGACTATAGAATCATGGGGAAAAAAGCCATAAATTCTATGTGTTGTATTCCCCAGCTCTGGAGTTTTGCAGTTCTCATTGATCAGTAAACTTGGTCTTGGCTGGATGTTCTTGCTAATCTTTTGTGGGAGGGGCCTGTTGCAGTGATTCTCAAATGTCTTTGCCCAAGGCGGAATTACCCCACCCTTGCCAGGCTAAGCGATCTGCTTGGGTTCGCTCTCAGGAGCTTTTGTTCCCTAAATGCTTTCAGTAGAGCTCTGGAGGACGGATATGAGAATGGCAGCCTCCCAATCTCCCACCCGGAAGAGCCGAGAGCTCAGGGCCCCACTCCTTAGTGCGCCCTCAGATAAAAACAGTCAAATCCTCCCGTCGTCTCCCTGGTCTCTGGCTGCGCTATGTGCTCACCCGCCCTGTGACCAAGTGTTTCTATCTCTGGTGCACAGCCCCGTTTGGAGTCTCCAAACCCAGCAGATTCCTGCCACATGCTCCCATGCTGTTCCGGAGCAGGAAGGTGAGTCTCTCCGGATCTGCCACTTGTGGGGTCCTTTCTTGTAGAGCAGTGGCCCAAATGTGCCTTAGATCACAGTTTATGGTAACCCCAAGCTGAGAGCCCCCTCCTTGGCTCCATCTTTGCCGGCTTCCCCACTCTGATACCTGTGAACTCTGCCACATTCAGGCACTCCTGGTCTTTCTGTGACCCCACAGATCCTGAGACCACACTGTCCCAGTGAGTGTTCCACCTTCCTGCTTAGTCACCAGAACAACAATCCCTCTGTGGAGTAGACTTCTGAAAGCTCCAATTTTGTGCTCTGCCACTCTCTCACTTGCATGTAGCTGGCTGGCGGAGGGTCCCTTCCCCCACCCTGCAGGCTATCTTCCTAGTTATCACCTTGGATTCACTTCTCCTCATGTCCTACCTTCCAGAAAGTAGTCGTTTTTCTGTTCCTAGAATTGCTGCTCTTATTTTCTTCAATATCCTGTTGAGTTTGTAGGTGTTCAGAATGGTTTGATAACTATCTAGCTGAATTCCTGGGACTGGACAAACTTTAGGTCTTTTTTAACTCCTCTGCCATGTTGCTCTTCTTTCTTGGTATTTCTTTTTTCTATTTTGTTTTAAAGTCACATGCTCTACCAACTGAGCCAACCAAATGCCCTAGCCTCTAAGTTTTTATGTTTCCAGTATAGGGGTGCCTGGTTGACTCAATTGATAGGGCCTGCAACTCTTTTTTTTTAAGATTTAACTTATTTATTTATTTGTCAGAGAGAGAGAGAGCACACAAGTAGGCAGAGTGGCAGGCAGAGGCGGAGAGAGAATCAGGCTCTCGCTGAGCAAGGAGCCCCATGCGGGACTCAATCCCAGGACCTTGGGATCATGACCTGAGATACCCAGGCATCCCTCTCTCTTGGTATTTCTTAGGACATTTCCCAGATTTGCATAATTAAGACCGTCATCCTTCACACCTGAACAATTTACTTTTTTTAATTTTGCTTTTGTCTAATATATTGGTCCTTTGGTCTATATCATCTGCTCCTAGTGCTATATCTAGGGCAGTGAGTTATACAGATGGATGCCACATTCAGTAGGCCAAATTGAGGAGTCTTTTTTTAAAAATATTTTATTTATTTATTTGTCAGAGAGAAGGAGAGAGAGAGAGAGAGCGCGCACACAAGCAGGCAGAGAGGCAGGCAGAGAGAGAAGCAGGCTCCTTGCCAAGCAAGGAACCCATGCAGGACTCAATCCCAAGACCCTGGGATCGTGACCCGAGCCGAAGGCAGCAGCTTAACCCACTGAGCCACCCAGGCATCCCTAAATTGAGGAGTCTTTATTAAAAAGCCAGCGGTTGTGAGGTGGCTCATACACTCCAAAATCTCGCAGCCCCAAATGAGCTCAGGGGTAGACTTATAAAGGCATAAACCACATCCTATTGCCAGTTTCTAAAAATTGCCAAGCACAGTACAGAAGCAAAAATGCTGGGTTAAGCAGATATTTAGGGTAGGGGTATATTTCCTGTAATTGTTATGTCTGGAGTTTTTTTTTTTTTTAGTTAAGGTTACAATAACACGGGTATAGTAACATGACTGTGTTACGAGATGCCCCCTTTTTATAAAAATGGCTTGACTTATACGAAGTCCATTTCCTAGGTGTCTCACTAGAGACAGAGAAGACAGCTAATTACTGGCTCTGCAGAGTGGTGGTCACCAATGAATCACAAACCCTGCTTCACAGTAATGCTGTTTAAGGAGGAAAAGTGAATTCCACAAATGGAGGATACAGGAAGGTCTTCCCAGTTGTGTATTTCTGAAAGGCTTTTGAACAATTTCAAGCAAAACTGCAGAAATCAGCCTAGGATGCAACTTTCCAAGGTAGGGTTTTAATGATTGTGTATCATACAAAGGTGGGTGTGCTCATGTCCTCTAGGAAGAAAACCATAGTAGACAGCAGGGTCCTTAGTCACTGACAGTGAAAAGGGGTTTTAGGTAGTCCTGATAGTGAAAAACCTCACAGTTTTACAGTTCTTTTTTTTTTTTTTTTTCAGTTTTACAGTTCTAAAGCCACTGGTTTTCACCATCAATCCAAATGCCCCTGCACCAACTGCTGATGCTTGAGATACATGATATAATCATGTTGTAAGTGCGCCTGGGTGGCTCAGTGGGTTGAGCCTCTGCCTCCAGCTTGGGTCATGATCTTGGGATCCTGGGATCAAGCCCCATGTTGGGAATCTCTGCTCAGCGGGGGGCCTGCTTCCCCCTCTCTTGCTGCCTGCTGCTCTGCCTACTTGTGATCTCTCTCTCTCTGTGTCAAATAAATAAATAAATAAACAAAAATCTTTAAAAAAAATAATCATGTTGTAATATAAATTAAAACCGAGTGGTACACTGCCACACCTGTCAGTCAGAAATGTTGAAGTGTATCTGATACACTGGTAGGGTGGAACTGTGGGAGTGATTTTTTTTGTAAAACCTTAATTTGAGAGAGAGAGTGGTATTAGTGAAAACCTTGGTAGATATCAAAAATATATGTCAGTTATCAACTTATTGGCTCAGTTTCAGATTCATCCTTTACATCTCTGTTAAAATGGATCTGGGCCCTTTAAGTATTTTTCCTTTGTAGCTGACAGCATGTCAAGCTTTCTTAGTAGAGGAGACTGGAGAGACACTGCAGGAGGAAAGAGTCCTGTCCTTGCTTCCAGTGTGCTCACTTGGCAGGCTCCTTGATATCCACCATCTTAGTGGAAGAGGCTTTCCCCACTTTCCAGCTTCTGCAGCATTGGCAGCTTCTCCAACTTCAGGCTCATGGAGCATAGGCAGTATCTCCAGGGTCCAGCCCCCAGCACACAAATCCTCAGCATTTAACTCCTGTACAGCATAGTGGCCAGTAGCACCCAGCCATCAGCGGCTTCCCCCAGCAACCCTCTCAGGTAGTACTGTAGTGGCATGCCCCTGGTGCCATACCTCATCCAAAAGATTGCTCCAGGAACCTAGAGGATGGATTTCTGGCAAGATCCTCCAGTAAGTTCTGGATCTCTGTCCTATGGGGTAAGGGAGCTATTCTTCGAGGGCTGTATCTAAGCTGCTCCTTATATCTGTTATTCCCATATTTTTCAGAGTTCTCTTTATTTCTTACTAGGCAATCTCTCATTATGCCAAACTCCTACTAACTATTATTATAGTTAATAATTCTCTATATTAAATTTTCCGTGTTCAAATTGCCACGTGGCTTCTCTCTCTTGACTGGACCCAGACTGTTACAAACTCCTAGAAACAAAATAAACAGAAAACACCTTTTTAACTTGAAAATAGCTTACTGGGCACTTGAGAAAGGCAGAAGTTTCCATGACAAAAAAGTGTTTACTCATACAGGAATAAAATATAGGGGCACCTGGTGATACAGTTGGTTAAGTGTCTGACTAGATATTGGCTCAGGTCGTGATCTCATGGATTGTGAGAGTGAGCCCCACACTGAGCCCTGCATTCAGTAGGGAGTCTACTTGAGATTCTCTTTCTCCCTCTCCCTCTGCCCTTCCCCCCCCAAATAAGTAAATAAATCCCTAAAAAAAGAAAATACAGTATACAAAGAAATGGAAATGATTTACATATCGGGGGTTTAGATGGCTGAGCAAAGTAAGAGCATGGAGATTTTTTCTAATGCTTTTATACAAATAGTTCAAATAATCATAACCATATTTGTTTACTTTTGGATAAGCAAGATGTCTACCTGCTATTATGTTAGGAGGGTTTCTGCAGTGCCCCTAAAGTTGGCTTAATCAAAAGTTAAATTCAGGAGAATCAACCAAATGACTTATAAGCATTCCTTTCTTTGGTAAGATGACTCTTGGCTGGTTCTGTGGGACCCCATCAAGGTCCTTGGACCTGTTCAGCCTATATCAGTATGAATCTATTTATATGAAGTATCTAGAATAGGCAAATCCATAGAGACAGAAATGAGATTAGAGGTTACCAGGGGGTTGCAGAGAAGGAGAAATAGGAAGTTATTGCTTAATGAGTACAGAGTTTCTATTTGGCACAACATTTTGCCACAGAATTGTACACTTGAAGATGGTTAAAAGGGCAAATTTTATTATATTTCCTTAATAAAAATAAAAGATGTAGAGATTTGCTAAGCATTTACAAATAAATATACTATGTTGTTATTCTGCGTGGGGGAGAGAGAGAGATGATACTTAACAACCAAATGTAATCTGTACTCCTTAGTTGACTCTAGCTTTCTTTTTTTTTTTTAAAGATTTTATTTTATTTATTTATTTGACAGACAGAAATTACAAGTAGGCAGAGAAGCAGGCAGAGAGAGAGGAGGAAGCAGGCTCCCCACTGAGCAGAGAGCCCGATGCGGGGCTTGATCCCAGGACCCTGGGATCATGACCTGAGCCCAAGGCAGAGGCTTAACCCACTGAGCCACCCAGGCGCCCCTGACTCTAGCTTTCTAAATAAAAAGCGATCAAAGATATTCTTAGGATAGTGAGGACAATTAAATACAAGCAGAACATTAGATGTTATCATTAAATTGCTAATTTTCTTAGGTGCAATAATAGTGACATGGTTATATAAGAGAATTTCCTATTCCTAGGAGATCGTTACTTTAGTGTTTAAGAGCAAAGTGTTATAACATCTGTAACTTGCAAATAGTGATGCCAAAAAAGGTGTGTGGTAGGAGGCAGTGTATGGGTGTGCCTGCCCACGTGTGTGCAGAGAGTAAGAGAGAAAGCATATGTGACAAAATTTTAACAATCATCAAATCTAGGTAGAGGATATACAGGTGTTCATTGTACCTTCTGTCATTTTTTATTTAAATATCTTCATAATAATAAGTTAGAAGCAAAGTAACATTTTGAAAGTCACACCATTGTATCTCCCAGAAATACTCCTGTTAACATGTTGGTTTAAATCCTTTTCGTCTTTTTTCCTATGCATAGATAAGTATTCCTTACCCAATACCCACACACAAAAGCAAATGATCAAATGTACATTGGTCCATGTTCATTTATTCCGGCAAGTTGATTAACAAATGTTTGTTTAAGTATATCTTCCAGAGACCAGGGACATAAATGAATTTTAAAAGATCTCTGAGTTTTCACAGAGAAGTCAGTATGTCTCATTCATTACAACCATAGTTCATAAAAATCTTATGAGCAGACAGATGAAAACACTTGTGAGCTTTTAGTAATTGCATTATGATCCTCATCATGAAATAGCATTCCGTCAACATAATAAAGTTGGCATTTTTTATTTTTGTTGTTCTTTCATTTCACAAGTATTTACTGTCTACACTGTTCAGTGCCAGGTTGTAAATGCATTACTATGGGGATCAAAAGGGAAGGGGCTGTGGGATAGAGAATGGGTTCCTGATTTACCTGATTTATCAGCAGTGGCTTCCAGAGAAGGTTCTTGGAGGAAACGACGTTTAAATTTAGATTTTTAAGAATGAACGGGAATTAAACACTAGTTCCGAACACCGATGGGCTCTGGGGTGTTTGATAGCCCTTGAACAAGTTGCTTAACCTCTCTGCGCCTCAGGGATGATGTTGTAAAGCTCCAGCATGAAAGTGCTTAGATCCCTGTCTGGAACAAAAGAGCTAAATTTATTGAGTACTTGTGATTATCGGAATTTATTTTTTTTAAAGATTTAATTTATTTGACAGAGAGACAGCAAGAGAGGGAACACAAGCAGGGGGAGTGGGAGAGGGAGAAGCAGGCTTCCTGCTGATCAGGGAGCCCCATGCGGGGTTGGATCCCAGAACCCTGGGATCATGACCTGAGCAGAAGGCAGACGCTTAACGACTGAGCCACCCAGGCGCCCCTAATTATTGCAATTTAAAAAGTGTTATAATGTACCAGGCTTCATGCCGAGGTCAGAGCCAGAAACAAGACAAACCCTGTATCCAGCCTAGGAGTCTCTTCCCAGCAGCCTGCGCTCCACCTTATTTTATACCCCAATAACCTCTCCTGCAAATATAAACTATTCATTTCCTAAAAAGCTTATGCTTTTTGTTTCTCCACATTTTTGCCATCTAGACTTGAGCTGAGGCCCTTCTCCGAGGGCTCCGAGTAAACTCGGCGTGCTACAACTCAGAGAAACCAAGAGCCTCAGCACCCAGGGGGCAGGGCAGAGAGCCTGAGGCCCGGCAGAAAACCCCAGTCTCCCCTGCAGCCTCGCTGCCCTCTGAGCGCACCCGCCAGCACGCCCAACTTTGATTGGTCCGTTCTTCCGGCTCGCCGGCATCACTGTGTCCAATCGGAGAAGCGCTTGTTGAGCGGCGGCGGCAACCGGCGTACACAGGGTTTGCGCGACCTGCGGAGAGAGCGAGAGGTCAGGCCATGAACCTGGGGTAAGCTGGGCCGAGAAGGGTGTATTTTAGGGAAGACGGGATTAAAGCCCCTTGGAGCCCTTCCTGGAACACCTTCCCAGCTTGCGCCGCATTCAGCGGCTTTGTTCGGCTTCCCGAGGCGGAGAGGGGCAAGGGGCCAGGGGCCCGGGACGGCCTTTGCCACCGCCGTTGCTTTTCCACATCATAACTCAGAGTAAATCTGCCCGGGACCTCTTTCCGCCCTGTCGCTGACCTCGGGGTGGTGACGGGGAAGAGGCGATAAGCGGGAGGGCAGATGGAGAGATAAAGCTTAGCGGCTTCCTGGGAGAAATCCTGGCGCAGGCCCCCCGTACTTAGCGCCTCTGGCTTTGGCCTCTTTTCAGGCTGTAGGAGCGCCCAGATGAGTTTAACCCCCGGAATGCTAGGAACCGGGGCTTAAGGGATCGATGCCCTGCCAGTGCTTGGCCCCTGATAGACCCTCATTAAGTAGTGGTTGAGTAAAAAGGACTGGTGCAGGGTTTTCGTCACTGGGAAGTTTAATAATTTAAAAAGATGAAAAGCCACCAGATTCAGACTATTGCACGTCATCTAGCAAATGAATTTTGCGTTCTAGAATGTGGAGAGAGAAAAATAAGGCATCAGCCCCTGAAGGAGTTTACAGTGCAGTAATGCTGAACAGACATACTTTTCGGGTTCATTCTTTTGTTTGTTCATTTCACCGACGTAAACATGCACTGTTCTAACCCTGCCTCAGGGAAAGCTTTAAAACCCATTTTTCCCAGTATTTTATCTTGACATATTAAGTTGGGGTATTTTGATGTCCTCTACTGAGCAGCACTGCAAATTTCGTTCTTCCCAGTAGGACCTTTCCCAACCTTTCTCTTCCTTGTCTGGCCCTCTGGATTTAATTCTGTCTCTTGGACAGCACTTTTGTCCCTGTTGATGGTTAATGACACACACATCCCCCCCTCTTAGGAAACAGTGAATTAAATGTGGACTATTTTTGTTTTCAATGGTTTTTATTAGAATCTTACGTTGAAGTTTCCTTGGCAGTGTCTGCTGTTACTTTGTGCTTTTGCATTGAACATGCACAAATAAATTAGAGCAGCCAAAGTTTATTACAGATTTATTGTTGTGATAGTAACAAACTGTCAGTGTGCTAAAAAAGTTAATAATCCTGGTGGCAGTGTTATAGTTCACTTTCAAAGCTGTAGCATTCCATAGAATGTGTTAGTCATGAGATCATTATGAAACTGGTAAACAGATATGTTTTCCTCCTTTAATGTAGGTGGGGAGTTTTGGTAACAGCATTTCCCCCCCCCAGTCTAGAGTTGTAAGATTTAAATAATGCTATGATGATTGAATTTGTTGCTTACCAGTAAGAAAATGAAGTTTCATGTTAAAGATAACAATGCTTTGGATTATTGGAAAGTTTCAGGAATTTTCTCCCTCTAGTGTTTAGTTTTATCTCGGATTGGAAATCATTTTTTATTAAAAGAATGGCTTATTATTTACAAGATTCCCGTATAAATTAAAAAGAACATATTTACTTTCAAGATTCAAATGAGCATTTCATTTCTATTTAAAATGTTGCTGCTTCTTAAAAATGACAACTTTCTTTTCTTTGCAGAGATGGTTTAAAGCTTGAAACTGAATTGTTGGATGGAAAAACCAAGTTAATATTGTCTCCATATGGTATGCTGTGTTAGAAATCTCAAATGTTAATTTTAAGCTCCTAGATAAAATTTATATGAGTTTAATATACTTTTTCCTTATAATAGAGTAATATTTAAATGGTACTTTGCAGAAAGCTGTTTGGCTAACTTTCTCAGATTTATTTTTAGCCAAGTAAAGTCAGATTACTTCACTGCTTACCACTGTCAGTATTTATTAAAAAAACTTAATGCTCAGTATATTTATGTTTAATATGTTGCTTAATGAATAATTTAGGTGAAATCTATGTAATTATGTTCTGTACATGTTAAATGTGTTGTTTAGAAAATTAAATTTCTAGTAAGACCACGGTTGCTAAAGTTTTTAGTTTTAATTTGAAAACTCCGCATACTTTGGTAGTCCTCTTTTTCACATTATTTTCTTTTTCTCTGATCTGTTTGTAGTTTTACCTTGGAAAATAAACAGAAATGAAATAGAAATACTTGCACTACACTCTAAAAGTTAGAACACTTAAACAGGACCTAAAGTTAATGCTTTGGGGGTTAATATTTCTACTAAATATCTTCTTAAAACAATGCTAATCAAAATTTTCTTTTATGACTGCCTTAGTATGTTTTTGTTTGATAGTTCAGTAATTATTGTTTTCTTTTGTAGAATGTAAATCAAAAAATTCTGTGAAGGTAAGCCAAATGAACTGACATGTTCTTGAATGTAAAATGTGGTTTTTTTTTTTTTTTTTTTTACAGTGGTTTGAAAATAATTCCTGTCAATATATTATAAGGGATATGAGATAATGATGAGAAGTTATTGTTCTCTTGCTTTCAGGCTAGTCCTTTCACAGAAATGGGATCATAATTTTTCAGTTTAAAAAGTCATATAAAACCTCTTTCTTTAGGTCAGTGCTGTCTAATAAATCTTTTTGTGATGATGGAAATGTTCTAAGATTAGTGTTTTCCAAGATGGTAACCAGTCACTAGTCATGTGTAGTTACTGAACACTTAAAATGTGGCTAGTGTAACTAAGGAAGTGAATTTTTAATTTTGTTTAATTTTTAATGTAGATTTAATAGTTATTATGCAGTGCGTATAACATAACTCAGTGCAGTTCCTGAGATCGTTAAAAATATATATTCACACTGGGGTGCCTGGGTGGCTTAGTGGGTTAAAGCCTCTGCCTTCGGCTCAGGTCATGATCCCAGGGACCTGGAATCGAGCCCCACATCGGGCTCTCTGCTCAGCAGGGAGCCTGCTTCCCCTCCTCTCTCTCTGCCTGCCTCTCTGCCTACTTGTGATCTCTGTCAAATAAATAAATAAATAAATAAATAAAATCTTAAAAAAAAATATATATATATATACATTCACACTTTGAAATGAAAATATTTTTCTTTTCATACTCAAATTCCATTTTCCCACACCAAAATGGTGTATTTGATTCACAAATTCATACATGCATTTTGCTTTCTCCTTTGAGAGATCATACTTGAACTTAATGATCATTTTCCTTTTAAATTATTATCAGGAACCCAAAATGCCTTTGCCACTTTAACAACCTTTTGATATCCTACTTTTCTTATTCCCTATTTCTTTTTCCATTCTTAGATTAGTATCAGCAGAAATTTCAACTCCCCCGAAATTCACTATAGTCCTCTTTTTTCTTTTTTTTTTATGTTTGTAGCATCTTAAAGTCTTTCTTTGTGTTTCTTGAATAGAGCTCAGTTTGAATGATGTGGTACTTTTCACCTCTAAGCTCTTGATGGCTTTGCTATTTTTTCCAGGTTTAATCAAGGTGAAGTTGCTTGAGTATCCAGCATAAATGGGTGATAATAATCAGAGTAATTCCACATGCTACTTGTAAAACTTACTTCTTTCTAAATATGGTATATAGCTATATACCTTGTGTGCTTTTTTTTAGTCACAACACAAATTGTATAATTTTTCCTGGTCCTGAACTATTTTTTAAAAAATTTTTCAAGATTTTGGGGCACCTGGGTGGCTCAGTGGGTTAAGCCTCTGCCTTCGGCTCAGGTCATGATCTCAGGGTCCTGGGATCTAGCCCCGCATCGGGCTCTCTGCTCAGTGGGGAGCCTGCTCCCCCCCGCCCCCAGCCTGCTGCTCTGCCTACTTCTGATCTCTCTCTGTCAAATAAATAAGATCTTTAAAAAAATAATAATAAAAAATTAAAAAAAATTTCTTTTAAGATTTTAAAATTTATTTTAGTGGGGAGTGCAGAGGGAGTGGAGACTGTTTGCCTTTTCCACAGTGAGTGTGGAGCACCACATGAGGCTCTAGGCGCCATCTCAGGACCCTGAGATCATGATCTTATCTGAAACCAAGAGTTGGATGCTTAACTGACTGTGCCACCCAAGCACCACAGGTCCTGCTCTATTAAAATATTGCAACTAATTATTTTATTTGAGTCACATTAGCAAATACTGCACCCCTTTTTGAGATGTTAGATAAAAAAGCTGCTTGTCATAGTTGATTTCTATCTTCCCCTGGTCTCTTCTCTTTCACTTTTCCCCCTCCTTCCATTGATGTCTTTTTTAACGGATTTGCTGTAGTCACCACATTTGTGAAGACATTTCAGTCTTTTTAACCAACTTAGAACATATGATGGTCTCTGCTAGAATCATTACAAGATTCTGCTAGTAGTCTAGAAATATTTTATTCTAGGATTCTTTTTTCCAGAATAATGTGTTTCAGCCGATGTTATCTTAAATTATTTACTCTCTTAGAGAAAATTGTTTTGTTTTATTCCTCTTGCTTTGGGGACTTCAGAATACTGATGATGGTAACTATGTGAGGTGATGGATATGTTAATTCACTTGATTGTGACTATTTCACAGTCTATGCATATATCAAATCAAGTTGTACACTTTAAATATATATAAATTTCTAATTGTCAATTATACCTTAATAAAGCTAGAAAAAAATACTGATGCAACCTAAGTCTCCCTTCTATATTGATTTTATTTTAAGGAGCTTCTCTTCCCGTATTTATAGGGGTTGCTAAGATCCTCCTCATTTTTTTCTTTGCTCTTTACAGAAGACAAAAAGAAAACCCAAAAAGAGTAGTGCTTGTCTTTTTTTACTTAAATCTGTTTTTCAGTCTCCCAGATCTCAGTTATGCAGCTATATATGTTGGATTCTCTTTTCCATTAAGTTACTGGTGAATTCTCTTTTCATAGTGCTTTTCTTTTTCTGCTGGGAGAAGTTCCTGAGTGACTACAACACCTATCTGCAGTTCTGGTTTTCCCCTTCCTCACAGGGTGAATTACTGTCGTCGTCATAGTGTCTTTAAACACAACTGAACTCTCATCATCATCAAGTTAAACACGTGTGGTCAGAGTACTTTCTTAATTTTTTCAAAATCCCTTCTGCATTTTTTTGAGTCTGTGTAAGGAATATTAAGTAAAAATGGTTAGCAGCTCAATTTCTTAAGTTTATAGGAGGAGAAATGAAAGAAATATTAATGATTCAGTGTCATGAGTTATTTTCAAATTCCAAACGCTTATGCATTTGTCTCACAAATTAGTTGAGATATAAAACATTTAAAAACTTTTTTCACAGGTTATTTCTACATGTGAGAACCTGAGTAGTGACACACTAAAGGGTGTATACAGTATTAGTGTTAGGTAGCATATTTTATAATTTAAAATGTTACTTTTCTCTGGTTCTTTCTGGCCTTGGAAACTCAGCCAATATTAGACAAATGTTTTGGACTTTGTTTATATTATGAAAAATATTGGTAGAATTAGAACTAGTTAAAAGAGCCAACTTGCTACATAAAAATGTTTTAAGACATGAAGACTGTTCTTCGATCTATTAAAATTCATCTGATCCAGTAAACACTTGGGGAATTATTTGGGCTAGATTGCTTTGTCTTATGAAGTAACCTGAATATGATTGAATATTTATTTGGTAGTTCATGATTTTTTGCTGGCTCCATTTATTGGTTTTTTTTTTTTTTTTCCTGTTTTCTAGCTACAAAAAATAATCAGGGGCTGCCTGGGTGGCTCAATCACTGAAGCGTCCCACTCTTGGTTTTGGCTCAGGTCGTGATGTCAGCGTTGTGAGATCAAGCCCTGCTCTGAGCTGGGTATGGAGCCTGCTTGGGATTCTCCCTCTCCCATTCCCGGGCCCTGCCCCCCAAAAAGTAATCAGACTTGAGCTTGACCTCATGCCAGATCATTGCCCTTTTCCCGCTTCTTATTAAATATTTTTAAAAGATTTTTTTTTGGTATATTTTTTCTTTTGTAAGTGGAATGTGGTGGGATAATTCTACTTAAATTAGAGCTCCAGTTAGTAGGTTTCTGTTTAACAAGGATTTATTAAAGCTGTAAAATTTTATTTTATTTTATTTTTTATTTTTTTTAATATTTTATTTATTTGTCAGAGAAAGAGAGAGAGCACACAAGCAGGCAGAGAGGCAGGCAGAGACGGAGAGAGAAGCAGGCTCCCTGCCGAGCAAGGAGCCCATGCGGGACTCCATCCCAGGACCCTGGGATCATGACCTGAGCCGAAGGCAGCGGCCTAACCCACTGAGCCACTCAGACGTCCCAAAGCTGTAAAATTTTAGTGGAGTGCTACTCTTGGCTTTATTTCTTCTGTGACTGAGAGGGAAAAAATGAGTAAAACCTAGGCCTTATTTTCTGGACGTGGGTTTATCAGTCAGGTAAATAACTATACAATAAAGTAGAATATAATATATGCCATGGTAGGGCTATAAAAGGCAGAGAACACTGCAAAGAGCATCTCTTTGTGGTTTCCAGAGACCAGGGAAAGCTTCGTAAAAGGAGGTGACATTTTTAATTAGAACTTAAAAGATGAGGCAGATATTTATAGGTAAATAGGTATGGGAGTATATTCTAAGCTTAGAAAATAGCAAAACACCAAGGTAGCATAATTTGCATTTGGGGAATAGTGGATATCTTGGGGAAGTGTAGAACACAAAACTTGGAGGGAGGGGAGTCTTAGAGTTTAAATGTATACTCAGAGAGTGTGAACTTCCTTGATTTATGTATAGGAGCATTAAAGAATTTTTTTTTAAAGATTTTATTTATTTATTAGAGAGAGAGCGCGAGCGCAGGCAGACAGAGGCAGGCAGAGGGAGAAGCAGGCTCCCTGCCAAGCAAGGAGCCCGATGTGGGACTTGATCCCAGAACGCTAGGATCATGACCTGAGCCGAAGGCAGCCGCTTAACCAACTGAGCCACCCAGGCGTCCCAGCATTAAAGAATTTT
>ML108884.1:15891-51369 GCA_003697995.1 Taxidea taxus jeffersonii | reverse complement strand
TTTTGAAAAGAGAAGTCCATACAGTTTAATTTGTGTTGTAGGAAAGGGCTTCGGACATTGTGGGGAAGGACAGATTATAAATGGGGAGACCAGTTATGGACCAGTTACAAGATATGTTAATGGTATGCACTATACTTCTTAGTAGTTTGAATGAGCAACTGATTAGAGATATGAAACGTTCAACTATCAGTGACCCAAAAAAGGCCAGTGTGTATCAGAGAAAGGTGACATCACAGTAGCTGTAATTAGAGACTGAGGAGGTAGGGCTCAGCTCTATAAGCTACATGCAGTCTGCTGATAATTTGCTTAATCCACATAGTGGTTTCCAAAAACTAGAGTGAACTATCTAAAAATTGGAAAATTTAATGTAAATCTGGCTTTTTTGGTTCTCTTGAAATATTGGGTAATCTAGCAAGTAGAATAAAATTCCTGTTTGGATGTATAGACTGGTTCTGAGTGGTGGCTGCCTCCTTTAGATGGAAAAATGATTTTCATATGAGAGTATAGGCGATAATTCCAAATTTTTGTCATGGGTAGGTGAGATGGGAAAAACGAAGGGAGGAAGTTTTTTAGGGGCATGTGGGAGATCAAGAGTTTGGTTTTAGGCATGCTGTTTTAAATGGCTATTAATAACCCATTAATGTGGAAGTGTTTGGATAGGGACATGGAACCTCAAGTTAGGGGAGAGGTCCATCTTGGAGACAAATTTGGGAGTCATCAGCATATGGATAATACTTGGAACCACAAGGGTAAATGAAATTAACAAGTGAATGAGGTAAGTGAGAGCTAAGAGATTCTGGGACTAAGCAATTGTTAAGCGTTCTGGGGGGAAAGGGAGCCAGCCAGTGAAGACTGAGAAGGAATAGCAAGAACCAGAATTGTGGAGTCCTCAGGAAATGAAGTAGAGAAAGTGATTCAAAAATGGGAGGAATAATCAACTGTGTCACATGCTGCTAGTAAGTCTGGTAAGATGATCTGAGGAACAGTCAAAATTTGCAATGTAAAGTTATTAATGACGTTGATGAGCAGTTTTGGTCGAATGGTATGTTTGAAAGCTTGGCTGGAATGGGATTGTGGGAGATGAGAAAGTAGGATCATGTATTTTTTTTTTTTTAAAGATTTTATTTATTTGTCAGATAGAGAGCACAGGAGCAAGCACAGGCAGACAGAGTGGCAGGCAGAGGGATGTGGGACTCGATCCTAGGACGCTGGGATCATGACCTGAGCCGAAGGCAGCCGCTTACCAACTGAGCCACCCAGGCGTCCCGGATCATGTATTTTTAAAGATGATAAAGATGTGATCTAGCAGGAGAGAAACAGTTGGTTCAGGAGAAAGCAAAGAATTGCTAGAGAAAGATCCCTGAGAAAGGAGGAGTTATAGGAATATCTATAAATAACAGGAGTATAAGCAGTTTGAGTACTCATCTTGGTACAGATTTAGTGGTAGAAACTTGGAAATTTTTTCTGAATGCTTCTCTGTAAGATTTTCAGTGCAGTAGTGATCAAGATCTTCAGCTGAGTATGAAAAGAAAAGTGTTAGTTTTGGGAAGGAGGAGAAAGTTGAAATTGTTAAAATTTTGAGTGAGAAAGTTAACGAATTTACGAAATGTGTATCTGCCAAGTAGCATGAAGGGCACAATTGTTGTTTTGGGTTATGTATTTAAGGTGAAACTAGATATTGTGGCTTTGTGTTTATCTTCCTGCGTGCAGGCACATAGTAGGTGAAGAGTTAGATTTCACCAGTCTGGGGATTTGCAAAACATATATGTTAGAGCAGAGGAGTTGAGAATACAAGGTGGTAGTGGTTTTGGTTAATCGTGGAATTTAAGATTGGTAAGGGAGGACAATAGGAAGGTGGCAGGATAAATAGATCATAGATCCCAGCTGAGTTAAAGAATTATCAGAATTGGGATATGCAAGAAAAATGAGTTGGGAAAAATTGGGTGTTGGTCATTGTGCCATACTTGAAACAGATTATGGAGGGATTGTAGTTAGGAGTAGTTATAAGGTTAGTATAAGCTATCACTATGAGAATGAGTAACTGAGGTAGCATGGAGGACAAGAATATAGGAGCAGAGTTCAAGGAAATGGGAGGCCAGGAAATTGAAAGAATGATCTATGTGGATATGAAAGCACTTATAATTAAGATAGGATTATGTTAGAGGGATGTTGACCCACAAGTTAAGTTATTCAAGAAATAACTAACCTATGTTACTAATTCACAGGTCTATAGATACCTATAAAGAAAAGAGGTGGTCTGAGTGATATAATCATGACATGAGATTCAAAGTCGAAGTAGAATGGAGATGTCCTGTAACAACTAGAATAAAACCTCTGTATTCATTATGTTGAAATAAAATTGTAATTTCCAGTTGTTGATGAAGCTTTCAAGTGAAGATTTGGAAAGGTTAAATGTTAGTGTCTCATGGAGATAGTAGTGTCTTAACAGCAAAATGGAAAAAAGTTTAGAGGCTTGATGTCACAGATTATATAAAGATAATCGTTAATTTTTCATGGACTGTTATAAAGAATAAATTTTTGGTGTTTTAACAGATCGGAAATAAGACCAAGCTTGCAAAATGTCCTTTAAGAACAAAGCAAACTGGATACATTCTCAAATCAACACAAAATACTTGTATCAGGAGTGGAAAACTTTTGCAAAAGAAGAGAATGGGTTCAGAAACTTCACTGGCCAAAGGTGAAAAAAATAGTATGACTTTTTCACCCACTAAGGATTTATGCAAGCAGTATATAGATAAAGACTGTCTTTATGTCCAGAAAGAGATTTCATCTGCAACTCCCAATATACAGAAGACTAGAAACACCATAAATACATCTGTAGTAGCTAAACAGAAGCTTTGCAAAAAACACATCACAGCTGAAAATATGAAGAGCAGTTTGGTGTGTCTAACACAAGACCAACTACAACAGATTTTGATGACTGTGAACCAAGGAAATAAATCTGTTTCCCTGATTGAAAATGGAAAGGAAGAAAAAAAAAGTAAGGTTTTTCTGAAGTTTTAATTAATATTAATTTTACCAGTATGTATTTTAGAATTTCTCATTCTTTGGATTTTACATAACTGTGCCTCTGAAATTCTAATTTACCATATAACAGTCTTTTTTTTTTTTAAGATTTTATTTATTTATTTATGAGGGAGAGAGAGAGAGAGAGAACATAGGCAGAGCGGCAGGCAGAGGCAGAGAGAGAAGCAGGCTTCTTGCTGAGCAAGGAGCCCAATGTGGGACTCGATTCCAGGACCCTGGGATCTTGATCTGAGCCGAAGGCAGTGGCTTAACCAACTGAGCCACCCAGGCGTCCCACCATGTAGCAGTGTTTTAAAATATTCTTTTGGAGAATATTCTCATGCAAAATTACTTTTGTAGCTGTAATATGCCATATTTTAGGGTTAATGGCTCAGAATATTACAATCATGTTACAGTAGCCTTAAGAAACCCAGTTCTGTGGATTCTAGAGTAAAGATTTTAGTACAAAAAGATGTTGTACTTATTCCAAAATGTAGAAAGCTTTACTTATATTAAAAATAATTACATAGGGGGCGCCTGGGTGGCTTAGTGGGTTAGGCCGCTGACTTTGGCTCGGATCATGATCTCAGGGTCCTGGGATTGAGTCCTGCATCGGGCTTTCTGCTCAGCGGGGAGCCTGCTTCTCTCTCTCTCTCTCTGCCTGCCTCTCTGCTTACTTGTGATCTCTGTCTGTCAAATAAATAAATAAAATCTTAAAAAAAAAATAATTATATAGGGGCACCTGGGTGGCTCAGTGGGTTAAGCCTCTGCCTTCAGCTCAGGTCATGATCTCAGGGTCCTGGGATCGAGCCCTACATCGGACTCTCTGCTCAGCGGGGAGCCTGTTTTCCTCTCCCCCCCCCTCTCTCTCTCTCTGCCTGCTGCTCTGCCTGCTTGTGATCTCTCTCTCTCTCTCAAATAAATAATAAAATCTTTAAAAAAAGTGATATAAAATGTTCTAAAAAAGCAGTATAGTATTTCTAGTGAAAATTGGAGAAACCTTATTTTGTCTATTTGACTTGAGTTGTTGAAAAGGATTGTTTTCCTGGCCCCTGCGTTGTACTTTTCCTGACCCTTAATCCATGCTAAGGATTGGCAGCACTCTCTTTTTAACCAATATAAAATATAGACTTGGGCGCCGCCTGGGTGGCTCAGTGGGTTAAGCCTCTGCCTTTGGCTCAGGTCATGATCTCAGGGTCCTGGGATTGACTCCCGCATCGGGCTTTCTGCTCAGCGGGGAGCCTGCTTCTCTCTCTCTCTGCCTGCCTCTCTGCCTACTTGCGATCTCTGTCTGTCAAATAAATAAATAAAATCTTAAAAAAAAAAATACAGAGTTGGAAGGAATAGAAGAATGTTACATGTCTTCTCTTTCATTAGGCAGAGCATTGTATTATGTTTTTAAAAGCCTTCTGATTTCTTTAGCGTTGAGCTAAGGAATTAATATGAATAGAAATGTCATTAAAATTTTGTTAGGCAATAATGAAATAAATAAAAATAACATTAATAGTCACCAGGAAGAGGTCCCACAATGATTTGGGGACTAGGTAGCTTCTATATATTCCCAAGATGTTCAAGTTGAAGTAATTTGTCTTGGTCTAGATTATTCTTTGTAAAATGAGGGAGCTGGGTCTTTAAAGCTAGAATTGTAGCCTAGAGAACAAAAGATAAAGCATGTAATGAGAGAGAATGTCAACAAAGTTGAAGGTAGAATTTGTTTAATTATACAGTGACCTGCATATTAAATATACTTTCTCCTTGGGGTGCCTGGGTGGCTCAGTGGATTAAGCCTCTGCCTTTGGCTCAGGTCATGATCTCAGGGTCCTGGGATCGAGTTACGCATCAGGCTCTCTGCTCAGTGAGGAGCCTGCTTCCTCCTCTCTCTCTCTGCCTGCCTCTCTGCCTATTTGTGATCTCTCTGTCAAGTAAATAAATAAAATCTTTAAAAAAATTATATATATACTTTCTCCTCATTGGGAAAACTAGCACATTAAGAAGAACTAGAACAATTGCTGAGCCAAGCATAGGAGTCTGTATGTAATATTTGGAATAGATATAATGGAGGTGTAGAGATGGTGGTCCATAGTAAAGTTTTCCATTGATTTCCCAGCTAAATGAGAAAAATAAGAACAAGGTGATGAGTTTTTCATAAACCTATCTGCATGAATTTTTTAAGTTCTGACTTATATTATTTGTGAAAATACTGTTAGCAAGAGTAAATAGAAGATTTTTGTTGTTTGTTTTCATATTGGACACATGAGATTATATAACAATGGACATATCACTGGACTATTTAACTTCTGGGCTCAGTTTCCTTTTTTGACGAAAGGGAATCATAATACCCACTAAAGGACTGCTGCTCTTTGTTAATGTGTAAGGCAGTGTTTTTAAAGTGTGTAGCAGTATGCCAAAATAAGGTATTGTAATACATGCGATTTTAGCGTTCATTTTAAAACATGCATTTTTACCCCCTAGGTCAGGGCAATCTACATTTAAACAATATTTCCAATCAGCCAGAGGATGAGAACGTTTTGGGAGTATTCCAGAAAACTGAGACGCTTTCATCTCTCCTAGATGAAAATAAATCTGTTTTAAGTACAAATCAAGAGACATCTAAGCAGTATGAGCAGAAAATTGCCATGTATGTAACTCATATCTGTTATTGTGGAGTCATCTTGTAAAAATGGTTTTGCTTTTCTTTGAATTTCATGTGAAATTTTCAGTCTGAAGACTGAAAGCTATTTAAGTTTATTACTTAATATTTGTGGAGTAGCTTGTATAGAAACATACAAGATTTCTGTTATTTTTTTGTGTTGTTTTAGAGAGAATGTATGGAAACCAGCTGACATATTCAGTACTCTGGGGGAAAGAGAACGTGACAGAAGCTTGTTGGAGGCAAAAAAAGCCCAGTGGAAGAAAGAGCTTGGTAGATAATTGTTACACCTGTTATTATAGTTCTGTTGCCTTAAGGAGTATATATTGAGGTTGAAATAGATCTTTCAGTGTGATTTTATAAAAAATTTTTAAAAACATTTACCATCTAGACTAATTTGTTGCAATATGTAGAAAGTGTTGTGGTTTTATATTCCTTTAGGTTGTGACTTTTTGTCTGGTAGTCTCTTGGTGTATACTAGAAGATCAGAGGTGAGCAATAAGCCTTAATGTTATCAGTATCATTCTGGAGCTCAAAGATTCCTAAACTTTTCTCATTTCCTGAGAATCCATTTTCATATTTCTCCATTGTAGAAATCCTATGGATTTAAAGATAGTTTGATTTAAAAATAGAGTTCATTCTTTAAAATAAAACATCCTGATCAAGAATCATTAATATTGTATCAGTAAGTATATTCCATATAAAAACAAGCTTATTGCTTTTTTTTTTTTCAGCCTATAGACCTTGTAACAGAAAAATTTATCTTTTCAATTAGAGTCTTAAAATATTGATAGTAACTAAGAAACTCTTGCTGCTTCTTGGACTAGACTTATGGTCTGCGTGTCAGAATTTGGAAAATATATGAAGTAACAGTTGTACTTCTTAAGAATAACTACCAAAAGCATAAAGATGGGCTTTACCCTCCATTCAAGTAGGAAATCCTATAAGGCAGTCATAACACTGTGGAGACAGGTGATAGAAAAAAAGAGATAAGCAGAAGAAATCAGGCATGAATTGGTGTTGGAAGTCAAGGTAAGAGAAGTTTGAAGAAATTAAATGTATGGTAGCAGTATCTGAAGGTTTGGATATTTGATGTGTATATATCATACTTTCAGTTTTAAATATTTTCTTTCAGTACAAATTTTGCTTATCAAACTAATACCAAACTTACAAAGTTGGATGGAACTACTTGGAAATGACTGAAATGTTTTTATGCTTTATTATGTAAAAAGTTTACTTTCTTATATTTGATCCTGTTTAAAAAAACTGATCTGTCTTTGTTGAAGTCATGCTTCCATTAATATTCTTGAAATTTAAGTTTATACATCTCTGAATTTTTAAGAACTACTGATGAGGGGCACCTGGGTGGTTCAGTGGGTTAAGCCTCTGCCTTCAGCTCAGGTCATGATCCCGGGGTCTTGGGATGGAGCCCCGCATCGGGCTCTCTGCTCAGCAGGGAGCCTGCTTCCTCCTTTCTCTCTCTCTGCCTGCCTCTCTGCCTACTTGTGATCTCTGTCTGTCAAATAAATAAAATCCTTTGGAAAAAAAAAATAAATAAAATCTTAAAAAAAAAAAGAACTACTGATGATTTTAGGCCTAGTTTTTATATTTGTTAGATACAAGATTTTGGTTTTTTTACTCTTCATCAGTTATGAATAACAGACGCTAACATTTTTACATATTACTTTGAGCTAGGCCCTGTACTGGAAGAGACACTTCTCATTTTACAGAAGAAGAAACTGAGTTTTAAGGACGCTAATAGCAGTTTGCCAACAGTTACATAGCTAGGAAGTAGTTGAACTTGAATTTGATTCTAGGATCCTTGATTTTTATTGCTAATTATAATAAACATTTTATATCCATTGTGCTATACCTAAGTTTGGTTCTGGTTAAATTTTTTTTTTCCATATCTCTTAAAATTCTTCTCTGTCTTGTGATTAATCCCCTTAAAAAACAATTTGATTAGATCTGTATTGGAATCTCCGCTCTTTTTAAGAAGGTCATGATTTGTTTACATGAATTTTTTTTTACAGTTTTTTTACATTTTTTTAAAAAGGACATTATTTACAGATGAACAGGTTGCTTTAAAGAAGAAAGAAAAAGAAGCTTCTGAAAAATGGAACAATCCTTGGAAAAAATTTGAAAGTGATAAAATAGTATGGGAAAAATTTCAAATTCTTGACCAGCCTAAGGTAAGAGTATCAAAATTAAGCATTTATGGAATATAAGACATCTTAATTTTACTTTTTAAAATGCTAAGCCATATTTATATTATAAAGCTTTTTAAAAATTATTTTTCCTATATTACTGTAAAACAGTGTTATTTTGAATTTAATTATGACCTCAACTAGTATCTATTTGCATTCTGTAAATTGTCTTACTATGTAGGTGAGTGTAGAGGCCTGAGGCACCTCATTTAGGCTCTTGTAAAAGCTCTGCAAATTTTTAGATGACCATGAAACTCTTACCGCTGACCATGTGGTATCTACCACAAAGTTATATCAAACATAAGTGATTGCTTATCAAGCATAAGTATACACCAGGTGTCTCTTAGGTAGTGATTTAATGACCTTTAAGTTTTACCTGTGTTTAATACTATACAGAGAAAAGTACCCTTGTTTTCTCTTTGTTTTTAGACTTGTGCTAGCTCTTCCAGCATTCTGTCACAGTCTCCCAGTCAGATAACAGTGGTCCAGGCTGATGGGCACCCACTACCTAGGGCTAGTCAGATTTTAGAGGTAAGTCATAGGTGTCACTACTTTGAATACATAAGTCCTTTAATACTTGATCTTTATATTACCTATTTTCCTTGAAAGAGTGGACCTTCATACTCTTATTTTTAATTATTGGTTAATTTTTACTGAGTGTACTATATGCTCCTTAAATTTAAAAAAGTTATGAACTGTTTCTTTTACATGCATATAGTAATTATTCCTTCCTAGTGAACACTTACTTGTAACAAATGTATTCTGAAAATAATATAGTAACCTAAAGGGATGATTCTGATGGGAGACATTTTCAGCACTGGTAGATTTCTTACAGAATCCCTCCAAGTTAGATTGTTTGCATGGCTTTCATGGCTGTTTGTTCTGCTCCATATAGAGCTGACTGCCTATGTCAAAGAGTTTTATAGTTGTTGATAATTTTACATTAAAAAAGGAATGAAATCTGGATTGTATTTTTCCACAGTCCCAAAAGCATTTTGACTATTGAAAGGCAATAAATAGCCTTGATAGAAGACATTTTGCAAAAATCTATAGTTCTGGATGATAATTTTTTTTTAAGTGGGGGAGCGGCAGAGGTAGAGTATCTTCAGCAAGCTTCACTCTCATCACTCTGAGATTGAGATCATGACCCAAGCTAAAATCAAAAGTCAGACATTTAACTGAGTGAGCCATTCAGGCACCCCTGGATGATAATTTAAATGTAAAGTTTAAAAATTAATGCATGCAGGGGCGCCTGGGTGGCTCAGTGGGTTAAGCCTCTGCCTTTGGCTCAGATCATGATCTCAGGGTCCTGGGATCGAGCCCCACATCGGGCTCTCTGCGTGGCGGGGGAGCCTGCTTCCTCCTCTCTCTCTGCCTGCCTCTCTGCCTGCTTGTGATCTCTGTCTGTCAAATAAATAAATAAAATCTTCAAAAAAAAAAATTAATGCATGCAAATACTACTAAAAACTGCAACTAAAACTATTCATGAAGTTCGTAGGAATCAGTTGTTAGCTTCTTTACATTTCAACGTTAGGATTGAAGAATCTTTAATACGAAAGATATTAAAGTATTTTCAGTTAGCAAAAAAGTTTATGTTGAAATGTTAGTATATTATTTATTGCTTAATTTGCACTATTTTTAGGTCATTATGTGTGAGCAATTCATACTATGATTGTTAATGCAAATAAATAGCCATTTGAGGCTATTTTTAGGTGTTTTTACATTTTGTATATATTTTTAAATGCAACATTGCATCTTTTTTTGTAATCCAAAAAAAACAATAAAATTTATATATATATGTAAATATATATATATTTTTTAAAGATTTTATTTATTCATTTGACAGGGATCACAAATAGGCAGAGAGGCAGGCAGAGAGAGGGGAAGGGAAGCAGGCTCCCTGCTGAGTAGAGCCTGATGCGGGGTTTGATCCCAGGACCCTGAGATCATGACCTGAGCTGAAGGCAGAGGCTTTAACCCACCCAGGTGCCCCCAATAAAATTATTTATATTTTGCAGTAGAAGTGGGAGTTGGGGATGGGAGAAAGACTGGAAGGTAAAATACACACGAAATGTAAGGCTGGACAACCTGTGGTTAAAGAATATGATTATCTACTCATCCTCATAGTATTTAAATACAGTTTTTATGCATTTTTGTATGCATGTGGTAAGATATTGGAGAGATGCTATTGAGGGGAAGTGAATTTAACTGTGTAACTAAAAAAACCCCCCTTCTTAAATGTCTGAAAACAGTTGGTTTCAGAAATCCAAGCCATAGCCAGAACTATTTATAATATTTGAATATCAAGTTAAACTTTTTTTTTTTTTTAAGATTTTTTATTTATTTATTTATTAGAGAGAGAGAGAACACAGGCAGACAGAGTGGCAGGCAGAGGCAGAGGGAGAAGCAGGCTCCCTGCCGAACAAGGAGCCTGATGTGGGACTCGATCCCAGGACGCTGGGATCATGACCTGAGCCAAAGGCAGCCGCTTAACCAACTGAGCCACCCAGGCGTCCCTCAAGTTTAAACTTTTCATGTAATTAAGAGGAGCAGAAATTTGGTTACAGGTAGAATCACCAAGGCCAATTTTGTTAAAACACAAGGTAATGCATATAAAGTGCTTAGAACAGTGACTGACAAATAGCAAGTGTTTGATGAAGGTTTACTCTATTTATAACTTAGAAAGCAGATACATCTGGGGCTATGAGACTGTTAAGGGTCTGTCATCTCACCAGCTTTCCTTCCTCTCTTTTCTTGATTCTCAATCTGACTTGTCCTCCCCTAGTGGAATGGCCCTGTATTCTCATCCCTATATTGTTCAGCCCAAACATTCTTTTATACTGTGTAATTTTGAACTATTCTGTGTTTAAGTTTCTTATTGCTACCACCATACCACAGTTCTGCATTTGGCCATAAAAAATTCTATTTTCATTCCTTTTCTTTTTTTAAATTTTACTAACTTATTTGACAGAGAGACAGAGTGACAAAGGGAGCAAAAGCATGGGGAGTGGGAGAGGGAGAAGGAGGCTTCTCACCGAGCAGGGAGCCTGATGCGGGGCTCAATCCCAGGACCCTGGGATCATGCATGACCTGAGCCGAAGGCAGATGCCTAACGACTGAGCCACCCAGGCGCCCCCTATTTTTATTCCTTTTCAACCTTTTTTTTATTGTGGGAAAAGATACATAACATAGAATTTACCATTTTAATAATTTTTAAATGTGCCATATAGAGAGATTAAATACATTCACATTGTCAGGCAACCATTATCACTGTCCACCTCCAGACTTTTTTCATCTCTGCAAACTGAAACTGTATCCGTTAAACACTCCCCATTTTTCCCTCCCCCTGACTGCTGGCAACCATTCTAATTTGCCTATGATTTTGACTATTCTAGATAACTTTAAGTAGAATCATGTAATATTTGCCCTTTGGTGTCTGAGAAAGTTCACTTATAATGTTTTCAGGGTTTATCCATTTTTTTAAAAAAATTTATTTATTTGACAGAGATCACAAGCAGGCAGAGAGGCAGGCAGAGAGAGGGAGGAGGAAGCAGGCTCCCCGCCGAGCAGAGAGCCCGATTCGGGCCTCGATCCCAGGACCCTGAGACCCTGACCCAAGCCGAAGGCAGAGGCCCAACCCACTGAGCCACCCAGGCGCCCCGTTTATCCATGTTTTACACTGTATCAGAATTTCATTCCTTTTTAGGGCTAAATAATATTTCATTGTATTTATAACAATTGCATTTTGTTTATCCATCCAGATGTTGATGACATTTGAGTTGTTACCTCTTTTTGGCTCTTGTGGAATAATGCTGCTATGAACATTTACAGATAATCTCTTTGAGGCTTTGTTCTCAGTACTTTCAAGTATATACCCATAAGGGGAATTGTTGGATCCTATAGTATTTTATATTTGATTTTTTTGTTAAACTTTTACCAATTTTCTTCTCTACTTAAGAAGAGAGTTTTTGTGGAGTGCCTGGGTGGCTCTGTTGGTTAAATATCTTAAACATCTGCCTTGGGCTCAAGTCATGATCCCAGGGTCCCCGGATGAGTCCCGCATTGGGCTCCCTGCTCAGCAGGGAGCCTGCTTCTCCTTCTTCCACTCTCCCTGCTTGTACTCTCTCTCTGTCAAATAAATAAATAAAATCTTAAAAAATTTTGTTTGTTTTTTTGAGAGAGAGCACACGCAAGCTGGTAGGGTATGAGGGGGAGTGTGGAGAGTGGAGGAACAGAGGCAGAAAGAGGGAATCTTAAGCAGGCTTCAAACCCATTTTGGAGCCACATGTGGATCTTGATCTCATGACCCCTGAGATCATGAACTGAGCTCAAGAGTTGGATGCTTAACTGACTGAGCCACCCAGGCACCCGAGACTTTTACCAATTTTCATTTGGTAATTTTATGTTTAACTACTATCCTGTTTTCCATAGTTGCTACACTGTTGTACATTTCCATCACCAGTGCACAAAGGTTCTGATTTCTCCACATTCTTATCAACTTTTCGTTTTTAAATAATGACTTCTAATAGGTGTGAGGTAGTAGCTCTTTGTAGTGTTGATTTACATATCCTTTATTATTTTTTAAAGATTTTATTTATTTATTTGTTAGAGAGAGCGAGCACAGGCAGACAGAGAGGCAGGCAGAGGCAGAGGGAAAAGCAGGCTCCCTGCCGAGCAAGGAGCCTGATGTGGGACTCGATCCCAGGACGCTGGGATCATGACCTGCACCGAAGGCAGCCGCTTAACTAACTTAGCCACCCAGGCGTCCCTTACATTTCCTTTAATGATTTGTAGTATTGAACATTTTTTTCATAGCTTATTGGCTATCTCTGTATGTTCTTCGGAGAAATATCTGTAAGTTTTTTGCCCATTAAAAAAAATTTTTTTTAATTGTTGAGTTGTAGGAATTTTTTTTTTTTTTAAATTTTTTATTTCTATACACGGGAGAGCATGAGAGGGGAGAGGGCCAGAGGGAGAAGCAGACTCCCCGCTGAGCAGGGAGCCCAATGCAGGACTCCATGATCATGACCCAAGCCCAGTGCTGTCGCTTAACCAGCTGAGCCACCTAGGCGCCCTGAGTTGTAGGCATTCTTTATAAATTTTGCATACCTGATCAGATATATTGTTTGCAAATATTTTGTATCATGGTTCATTTTACCTTTTCACTTGCTTGATAGAGCCCTTTGATGCACAAAAGCTTTTAATTTTGATGAAGTCCATTTTGTGTTTTTGGGTTTGTTTTTTTTTTTTTTTTACTTTGTTGCCTGTGCTCCTGGTATCCTATCTAGTAAATCATTGCCAAATCTGATAGGGAGCTTTTCTCCTATGTTTTCTTCTAAGAGTTTTAAGAGTTTTATAGTTTCAGCTCTTATGTTTAGGTCTTTGATCCATTTGGAGTTGTTTTTTTATGTAATATAAGACACAGGATTTTTTTTTTCTTTTCCATATTTTGCATTTATATCCGTTTTCTCAGTGCCATTTGTTTGAAAAGATTGTTCTTTCCCAATTGTTCTTGGCACATTTGTCAAAAATCATTTGACTATTTATGGGAGTGTTTAATTCTGGGCTGTCCATTCTAGTTCATTGTTCTGTATGTCTCTTTATGTCATTGTGTCACTGTTTTTTTTTTTTTTTAAGATTATTTATTTATTTATTTATTTGACAGAGAGGTCACAAGTAGACAGGCAGGCAGAGAGAGAGGAGGAAGCAGGCTCCCTGCTGAACAGAGAACCCGACACGGGGCTCGATCCCAGGATTCTGGGACCATGACCTGAGCCGAAGGCAGAGGCCTCAACCCACTGAGCCACCCAGGTGCCCCTGTGTCACTGTTTTAATTATCATACCTTTGTAGTAGGTTTTAAAAGCATTAATACTCCAGTTTTTGTTGTTTTTCAAGATTGTTTTAGCTATTCAGGGTTTCTTGAGATACCATTGGAATCTTAGGGTAGATTTTTTTTATTTCTGCAAAATACAGCAAGTTTTTCATAGAGGTTACTTTGTAGATTGCTCTAGGTAATCTTGACAGTACTGTCTTTTTGATTCATGTACACAATATCTTTCCATTTATTTGTGATTTCTTTAATGTCATTTAGCAATGTTTTGTAGTTTTCTGTGTACACAACTTGGTGCCTACTTATTCCTAGGTATTTTATTCTTTTTGATGCTATTATACATGGAATTGCTTTCCTAATTTCCTTTTCCAAGATTGTTCATCATTAGTATGTAGAATTGTGATTAGCTTTTCTATGTTTGTTTTGTATCCTGCAACTTTCCTGTATTTGTTTATTTCTAACATTTCTTTTTTTTTTTTTTAAGATTTTATTTATTTATTTGTCAGAGAGAGAGCAGAGCGAACACAGGCAGACAGAATGGCAGGCAGAGGCAGAGAAGAAGCAGGCTCCCCGCCGAGCAAGGAGCCCAGTGTGGGACTCCATCCCAAGGACGCTGGGATCATGACCTGAGTGGAAGGCAGCCGCTTAACGAACTGAGCCATCCAGGCGTCCCACTAACATTTTATTTCTTGTGTGGAATCTTGAGGGTGATGATTATTGTATGGCACATGAACTTGTGGATCTTTCTGGTACTATATTGTTTTCTTAATGAGTAGATACATAAAATACTGGTCTGCATTAATAAGACATTCTTATGTATGTATAATCCTACCTGGGTAATATGTGTGTGTAATTTCCTTTTTTGACTTTTACTTTGACTGAAAAATACTATGTAATATTTCTGGCATGCAAAAGGATATAAAGGATAATACAAAACACATTTTTTCTACCCATGTCCTGTCCTAGGAACAGCACATTATCGTATAGTATAGTTTAGAGTTCATGAATTTTTATGGATTTCTATCAGTAATGGGACAAGATTTTTTTTTTTTTTTAAGATTTTATTTACTCATTTGAGAGAGAGAGCACAGGCAGGGAGAGTGGCAGAGGGAGAGGGAGAAGTGGGCTCTCCACTGAGCAGGGAACCTGATGTGGGGCTCGATCCCAGGGCTCTGGGATTATGACGTGAGCTGAAGGCAGTTGCCTACTGACTAAGCCACCCAGGCACCCCAAGACTTTTTTTTTTTAATAAAGATTTTGTTTATTTATTAGAGAGAGAATGAGCAGGGAAAGTGCCAGAGGGAGAGGAGAAGCACACTCCTCACCGAGCAGGGAGCTGGATATGGGGCTGAGCCAAAGGCAGATGCTTAACCAACTGAGCTACCCAGGCACCCAGGACAATAGTTTTTAAAAATATAGTCTACAACCCAGTAGGAAGAAAATGGAATACATATAACCATTATGTTCCTCCTCTTGTCATTTTCACAATGTTTATTCTTCCAATCCATGAACATGGAATATTTTCCCATTTCTTTGTGTCTTCCTCTCTTTCATGAGTACTCTATAGTTTTTTGAGTACAGATTCTTTGCCTCTTTGGTTAGGTTTATTCCTAGGTATCTTACGGTTTTGGGTGCAATTATAGATGGGATCAACTCCTTAATTTCTCTTTCATCTGTCTTATTGTTGGTGTATAGAAATGCAGCTGATTTCTCTGCTCTGATTCTATATTCTGACACTCTACTGAATTCCTGTATGAGTTCTGGCAGTTTTGGGGTAGAGTCTTTTTGGGTTTTCCACATGAAGTATCATGTTATCTGCAAAGAGTGAGAGTTTGACTTCTTTGCCAATTTGGGTGCCTTTTATTTCTTTTTGTTGTCTGATTGCCTAGGCTAGGACTTAGAGTACTGTGTTGAATAGCATTGGTGATAGTGGACAGCCCTGCCATGTTCCTGACCTTAGGGGAAAAGCTCTCAGTTTTTCCCCATTGAGAATGGTAATTGCTATGGGATTTCATAGATGGCTTTGATGATATTGAGGTATGTACCCTCTATCCCTACAGTGTGAAGAGTTTGGTCAAGAAAGAATGCTGTACTTTGTCAAATGCTTTTTCAGCATCCCTTGAGGGAATCGTATGTTTTTTTTGTTTTTTTAATGTTTTGTATCACATTGATTGATTTGCAGATGTTGAGCCAACCTTGCAGTCCAGGAATAAATCCCACTTGGTCCTGGTGAATAATCCTTTTAATGTATTGTCGGATCCTGTTGGCTAGTATTTTGGTGAGATTTTTTGCTTCCATGTTCATCAGGGATATTGTTCTGTAATTTTCCTTTTTGATGAGGCCTTTGTCTGGTTTTGGGATTTAGGTAATGCTGACCTCATAAAATGAGATTGGAAGTTTTCCTTTCATTTCTATTTTTTGGAACAGTTTCAGGAGAATAGGTATTAATTCTTCCTTAAATGTTTGGTAGAATTCCCCTGGGAAGCTATCTGGCCCTGGGCTCTTGTTTGTTGAGAGATTTTTGATGGCTGCTTTAATCGCCTTACTGGTTATTGGTCTGTTCAGGTTTTCTCTTTCTTCCTGGTTCAGTTTTAGTAGTTTATTTGTCTGTAGGAATGCATTCATTTCTTCCAGAGCTGGCATATAGTTGTTTATAACATGTTTTTATAATTGTATTTTTTTGGTGTTGTTTGTGATCTCTCCTTTTTCTTTTTATTAAAATTTTTTTCCTTTTTTTTTCTTAAAGATTTATTCATTAATTTGAGAGAGAGAGCAGGAGTGAGAGATGAGAAGCAGAAGGAGTAGGCAGAGGGAGAGGGAGAAGCAGACCTCCCCCCTGAGCAGGGAGCCCAATGTGGAACTCCATCCCAGGACCCCTGGGATTATGACCCGAACACAAGGAGACGCTTAACCACCTGAGCCACTCAGGTGCTCCTGTGATCTCTCCTGTTTCATTCATGATTTTACTTATTTGGGTCCTTTCTCTTTTCTTTTTGATAAATCTGGTCAGGTGTTTATTAATCTTATTAATTCTTTCAAAGAACTAGCTCCTGGTTTCAGGGACCTGTTCTATTCTTTTGGTTTCTATTTCATTGATTTCTGCTCTGATCTTTATTATTTCTCTTCTCCTGCTGGGTTTAGGCTTTATTTGCCATTCTTTCTCCAGCTCTTTAGTTGTCTTTACGTCTTGGTGGATAGGTCTGCTGCCAGTCTAATGTTTCTACCTTTGTAGGTTAAAGACCCTTTGTTCAGAGTTGCTTTCAGGATTTTCTCTTTGTCTCTGACATAAGTGTTACTATTACATGTCAGGGTGTTGATCCATTTTTATTGATTTTGAGGGGGTTTCTCTGTGCCTCCTGGATTTTTTTTCTTTTAATTTTTTTTGATTCAAGATTCCATTTATTAATTTGACAGGGAAAGATCACAAGTAGGCAGAGGAGCAGGCAGAGAGGATGGGGGGAAGCAGGCTCCCTGCTGAGCAGAGAGCCTGATGTGGGGCTCCATCCCAGGACCCTGGGATCATGACCTGAGCTGAAGGCAGAGTCTTAACCCGCTGAGCCACCCAGGTGCCCTGCCTCCTCGATTTTGATGCCTGTTTCCTTCCCTAATCTAGGGAAGTTCTCTGCTATAATTTACTACAATAAACCTTCTGCCCCTCTCTCTTCCTTCTTCTTCTGGGATCCAGTTATTTTAATATTCTTTTGCTTTATGTTATCACTTATCTCTTGAATTCTCCCCTCACGGTCCAGGAGTTTATCCAGTTTATCTCTCTTTTTCTCACTTCTTTATTCTCTATCATTTGGTCTTCTATATCACTAATTTTCCCTTCTGCTTCATTCATCCTAGCAGTTAGAGCTTTCATATTTGATTGCACCTCATTAATAGCCTTTTTGATTTCAACTTTGTTAGATTTTATTTCTCCAGAAATGGATTCTCTGGTATCTTCTATGCTTTCTCCAAGCTCAGCTAGTATCTTTACAGTCATCATTCTGAACTCTAGTTCTGACATCTTACTAATGTCTGTGGTGATTAGGTTCCTGATAGTGGGTACCACCGCTTTTTTTTTGAGGTGAGTTTTTCCATTTTGTCATTTTGTCCAGAGAAGAATACATGGTCAAGAGAACAAAATGCTAAAAGAGTAACAATGACTCCAGAAAAATAGACACTAACAAATCAGAAGAGACCTGAAACTGTGGGGGAGAGGGGAACAACAACAACAACAAAAAGAATATGATTAGGCTGGTGAATAGAACAGAGCTGCACAGTAGATTTTGTGTGTATTTTGATACGTTAGAACAAACTGCCTCCTAAAATTTTAAAGAAAGAAAATTTACATACATATATACAAAAATAAGGGTAAATACAATGTAGGGATGGACTATGCCTGTAAAAATGAACATGTAAGAAGATTTTTAAAAAGGAATTGATGGGACGCCTGTGTGGCTCAGTTGGTTAAGCGGCTGCCTTCGGCTCAGGTCATGATCCCAGCGTCCTGGGATCGAGTCCCGAGTTGGGCTCCTTGCTCTTCAGGGAGACTGCTTCTCCCTCTGCCTCTGCCTGCCTCTCTGTCTGCCTGTGCTCGCTCGCTCTCTCTAATAAGTAAATAAAACCTTAAAAAAAATAAAAATATAAAGGAATTGATAAGTTGTCTGAAAAAAGAATGAAGCATAATTTTAAAAAAAAGAATGTGATCAGGTGGGTGAATAGAACAAACCTATATACTAGATTTAGGGTGTATTTTGGTCTGTTAGAAGAAACTGCATCCTAAACTTAAAGAAAGAAAAACATATATACAAAAAATAAAGTTACAGGGGTGCCTGGGTGGCTCAGTGGGTTAAAGCCTCTGCCTTCGGCTCAGGTCATGATCTCAGGGTCCTGGGATCAAGCCCCGCATCAGGCTCTCTGCTCAGTGGGGAGCCTGCTTCCCCCCCTCCCCTCTGCCTGCCTCTCTGCCTACTTGTGATCTCTCTTTCTGTGTCAAATAAATAAATATAAAATCTTAAAAAAAAATAAAGTTACATACAATGATGGTATAGAATATGACTGTAAAAATGAAAATTAAGGGACGCCTGGGTGGCTCAGTTGGTTAAGCAGCTGCCTTCGGCTCAGGTCATGATCCTAGCGTCCTGGGATCAAGTCCCACATCGGGCTCCTTGCTCGGCAGGGAGTCTGCTTCTCCCTCTGCCTGCCTCTCTGTCTGCCTGTGCTCGTTCACTCTCTCTCCCTCTCTCTCTGACAAATAAATAAAATCTTTAAAAAAAAATTAAAAAAGATTTTAAAGACGCAATTGATAAGTTGGTTGGAAAAGAGGAAAAATTTTTTTTTAAAAATCTAAAAAAATCTTTTTTTTAAAAAAAGATTTTATTTGGGTGCCTGGGTGGCTCAGTTGGTTAAGCGACTGCCTTCAGCTCAGGTCATGATCCTGGAGTCCCGGGATTGAGTCCCGCATCGGGCGCCCAGCTCCTCGGGGAGTCTGCTTTTCCCTCTGAACTCCTTACTCATGCTCTTTCTCACTGTCTCTCTCTCAAATAAATAAATTATAAATAAAATATTAAAAAAGATTTTATTTAGGGGTGCCTGGGTGGCTCAGTGGATTAAAGCCTCTGCCTTCGCCTCAGGTCATGATCTCAGGGTCTTGGGATCGAGCCCCGCATCTGGCTCTCTGCTCGGCAGGGAGCCTGCCTCTCCCTCTTTTCTCTGCCTGCCTCTTTGCCTACTTGTGATCTCTGTCTGTCAAATAAATAAAATCTTTAAAAAAAATAAAAGATTTTATTTATTTATTTGACAGAAAGATCACAAGTAGACAGAGAGGCAGGCAGGGAGAGATGGGGAAGCAGGCTCCCTGCCTAGAAGAGAGCCAATGCGAGGCTCGATCCCAGGACCCTGAGATCACAACCCGAGCTGAAGGCAGAGGCCTAACCCACTGAGCCACCCACGCGCCCCTAAAAAATGTTTTTTAAAAACTTAACTTTGAAATACTAAAGAATCATGGGGGAAAGCCATAAATTCTATGTGCTGTATTCCCCTGGCTCTAGAGTTTTGCAGTTCTGATTGTTTGGTGAACCTGGTCTTCGTTGGATTTTTTTTTTTAAGATTTTATTTATTTATTTGAGAGAGAGAATTAGAGCATGAGAGGAGAGTGGTCAGTGGGAGAAGCAGACTCCCTGCTGGGCAGGGAATCCGATGTGGGACTCCACCCTGGGACTCCAGGTTCATGACCTGAGCCGAAGGCAGTCGCTTAACCAACTGAACCACCCAGGCGCCCTTGGTTGGATGTTCTTTCTCTCAGGGAGGGGCCTGTTGCAGTGATTCTCAAATGTCTTTGCCTGGGGCGATATTTCACTGTCCTTGTCAGGGGCCAGGCTAAGTAATCTGCTCAGGTTTGCTCTTGGTAGCTTTTGTTCCCTGAAATCTTTCTGTACAGCTTTGGAGGACGAGAATAAGAATGGTGGCCTCCCAATCTCTGGCCCCAGAGATGCTGCGAACTTGGGGCCCCACTCCTCAGTGAGCCCTCAGGGAAAAGCAATCACTCCTGTCTCCCTGGTGTCCAGCTGCACTCCGAGCTCACCTGGCCTGTGACCGAGCATTTGTGTCTCTGGCATAGGACCCTGTTTGGAGTTTAGAAACCTAGCAGATTCCTGCAGTGTGCTCCTGTGCTACTCTCTGTAGGGGAGGAAGGGAAGTCTCCCTGGATCAGAGTCTAACAAGTAGAAATATTAGGACAGATAAATTGATAAATTTAGTCTAATGAACGTAATAAAAGAAGTAAGGGAAAGTGTTACAAATGAGAACATAGACAACCATGCAGAAAATTTAGGTGTGAAACATAAAAAAAGTGTAAAATACAATAGATGTAAAATAGTGGGAATGATAGAGCTAGGGAGTAAATAAATAATTGGTAGGACATATTTAGAAAATATCTTGAAAAGGGAAAGGACAAATAGGGAAAAACATTTTAAGACAGTATGAGAATGAAAATAGAAATGCTGACTTTTCCCTCCAAACAAGAGGGACATTGGGAGAAGAGAGGAAATATTTGAAAAAGTAATTGAGATCCATTTGTTAACTGACCTCAGATTTAAAGGGCTAGAAAGCATCCCTAAGAGAATAAGGAAGACCTCACTACACATACTAACCTGAAATTTAAGAATATGGAAGACCCACAAATTCTAAAAGCCTGCAGAAAGAAAGAACAAGCAGTATATAAGAGAACAAGTATGAGCTTTTTTTTCCCCCGGCAGTAGCACTGGGTACAAGATAACTATGGAATCATATTTTCAAAGTTGAAAGTAGAAAAGAACTTAAAATTTAGAATTTAATATCTGGCCAAACTATCATTGAAATAAGAGTAGACAATAAAATAACTCAGGCATTAAAGTGCTTTGAGGATTTTTATTAAAAGATGACATTGAAAACAGTTTTGAATGAAGTGCTTAACCAAAAAGGTAAGGTAAATTAAGGGATGCTGCAAGAGATTTGTGATTATTTACCTTAGAAGAGTGGATTTTTACCTTTGTATCAAATAAAAAAGGTCTAGTTAATACCAGTCTTGATGGGTTGGCAGAGGAAGGCAAGGTCAAAGGATATGAGAACATATTAAAGTTCATGAGAAGATGATATCTTTGATGTCAGAAATTTAAAGAGAGCCTTAAAGTGTGATAACGTGGAATGTAAAGGTTAAGATAGAAATAGGACCAAATACATCAATAAATATAATAAATCTAAGTGAACCAAAACTCACCAATTAAGAAAATACTGATTAGAATAAAGAAATCTAGATGCAAGACATACATAAAGCATAGGAATGCAGCAAGGTTAAAAATAATAGGATTAAAAAATGCTAACCAAAATAAAATTGTTATTGCTACACTAATAAAACTAAGATCATTATTAGGGGTGTTGAGGGTTGTAGATATAGACAGAAGATTTAGGAAATCAAGAAGAAATAGCAATTTTTAACATGCATGAACCTGATAAAGTAAATGAAGCAAAAATTGGTAGATTTAAATAAATGAAGACTTCAGTATCTCAATTTCTCAATTGAGAAATTGTTAAAACTGCAGAGAAATTGTTTTCAAAGATTTATTTACTATTTATTTATTTTAGAAAGTGAGAGCATGAGTGGGGAGGGCAGGGGCAGAGACAGGACAGACATTTCATCAAAGAAGACATACTACAGATGGCCAGTAGACCTATGAAGAGATACTCAGCATCACTCAGCATCAGGGAAATGCAAATGAAAAGTATAATAAGATCACCTCACACCTGTCAGAATGGCTAAAATCAAAAACACAAGAAACAAGTATTGGCATGGATGTGGAGAAAAAGGAACTGTCACATGCTCTTGGTAGGAATGCAAACTGGTGCAGCCACTGTGGAAAAGAGTATGCTTAGAAAATTAAAAATAGAACTACCATATGATCCAGTAATTGCAGAACTGGGTATTTACCCAAAGAATAAGAAAACACTAATTCAAATGGTTAGGTGCACCCCTGTGTTCATTGCAGCATTATTTACAACGTCCAAATTATGGAAGCAGCCCAAGTATCCATAGATGGATGGATAAAGAAGATATGGTATATGTACAATGGAATATAACGTAGCTATAAAAAAAGAATGAAATCTTGCCATTTGCAACAACGTGGAGCTAGAGAATAAAATGCTAAGCAAAGTAAGTCAGAGAAGGACAAATACCATATTATTTCACTCAAATGTGTATGTAAAAAAAATTAAAAGATAATCTGAAGAAACAGATTTGAAACCAAATCTGGTTAAATCATATGTAAGAAACGTGAACAGAGTTCTAAGTTGAGTGCCGTGTTGAGAATGTCTTGTAAGGAGTTCAAAGGGCCATTTGTTTTTCTTTTCCATTTTCATCCTTAAGGTAACATTTTTAGAGCTAGAATTGTTCAGTTACTTACCTGAAGATAATGCTGCTTTAAAGTGGTTTTTTTTTTTAAAGATTTAATTTATTTGACAGAAATCACAAGTAGGCAGAGAGGCAGGCAGAGAGGAAGGGAAGCAGGCTCTCTGCTGAGAGAGCCACTCAGGTGTCCCTGAAGTGGTTCTTTTAGGCTTAAAGAAATGTGATGGTTTTTATCTCTTTAAAATATGTAAGAGTACATGAGACACTAAGATGTTTTTGTTTTTATAAATATTTCCTTTGATCCAAGCAACTGCTTATAAACTAGGAGCTTTGCCATTGTTTCTGTTAAAAACAAGGGCAGAAAGTATATTGCTGTTGTAGTATTCTGTCAAATTATTTTTTAAATCATATCCTGCAGTTATTCTATATAACAAAGTGTTTGTTGCTTAGCTTTTGCCTTTCAGGACAATCTGAGTAGAATATATTCTTTTCTTTTTGTTAGAGCATACCAAATTCTCATAAATTAAGAAGCAACTTCAATTAAGAAATTTTTATGCTATTCAATTAAAAAAATTTTTTTAAATTTTTATTTAAACCTATAATGTAACCCCACCACCCTCTCCCAACACTCCCCCACCCCCTTCAGTTCTATGACATTAAGAGTCTCTTTTGGTTTGTCTCCCTCCCGATCCCATCTTGTTTCATTTATTCTTTTCCTACCCCCTTAACCTCCAGCTATTGTTCAATTTTTAATTTTTTTTCTTTGAATCCAAGGGCTTAACCTGGACACAATACATTTTTCTTATTGAAATGTCATAGACTGGGGGCGCCTAGGTGGCTCAGTGGTTAAAGCCTCTGCCTTCAGCTCAGGTCATGATCCCAGGGTCCTGGGATCGAGCCCCGCATCGGGCTCTCTGCTCAGCAGGGAGCCTGCCTCTTCCTCCTCTTTCTCTCTCTGCCTGCCTCTCTGCCTACTTGTGAATTGTCAAATAAATAAATAAAATCTTAAAAAAAAAAATGTCATAGACTGGGATACAGCTATAGCAGTAGAAATGGAAAGGAGGGATATCCTAGCGAGACCTCATGATTCAAGAGAGAAAGCCTCTGGCTCTCTTACATTCTCCTGGCTTTTGGTATAAAGGCAGTATTTGTTGTATCTTGAAGCCAAATTTAAAACAATATTCATCTATTTTAAATTATCAGTAACTCCTTTCAAAGTCTAAAAAATACTATTAGGATAGACTTTTGAAAAATCTTATACTTAGCTTAGAAAAATTTTATTAATTTTTAAAAAGATTTTTATTTATTTGACACAGATCACAAGTAGGCAGAGAAGCATGCAGAGAGAGAGGGGGAATCAGTCTCCCTACTGAGCAGAGAGCCTAATATGGGGCTCGATCCCAGGACCCTGAGATCATGACCTGAGCTGAAGACAGAGGCTTAATCCACTGAGCCACCCAGACCCCCTGAAAAAATTTATTTTTATTAGCAAATGACTTTTTTTTACATTTAGTTATTCTATGTTCTCTAGTTTATGTTACCAATATGATTCTGAAAATTGGAATACATCTGTTTAAGTCTCGTATAATTAAAATTTTTTTGTTTACAGTTGTTCCTCTCAGAGATAAATGCCTTTCTGTTTGTATAAATTTTTGTCAAGATTGATAAGGTGGTTAGAAAGAGAGAGCTGCAATTTAAATAGTATTGATGACTATTGTTTAGGAAGCAGTACCATGGGAGCGCCCTTCCAGTGCCATGAAACAAGAACAGCAGAGGAAATGGATTGAAGATTTGAACAAGCAAATAGAAGATGATCGGCAAAGAAAAATAGAGGAAAAAATTACATCTTCAAAGGTAACTTAACAAATATAGGTGGATGTTGCAAGAGAAAAAAATAATTTGAGTATTTATTTATTTTTTTAAAGATTTTATTTATTTATTTGACAGAGAGAGAGATCACAAGTAGGCATAGAGGCAGGCAGAGAGAGAGGAGGAAGCAGGTTCCCTGCTGAGCAGAGAGCCCATTGTGGGGCTCCATCCCAGGACCCTGGGATCATGACCTGAGCCGATGGCGGAGGCTTAACCCACTGAGCCACCCAGGCACCCCTAATTTGAGTCTTTAATCATAAACCTAAAAGTATCCTAAAGCTATTTGACAAGACCACGGTATTCAAATTATTACACATTTGCTCTTGTAAACCTTTTATTGAATGCATTTAGTAAGTAATTTTGCATAATTTCTTAAAACTGGCTTTTCAGGAATTTCCTAATTTGAATTTCTCGTACTCTTCATGTTAGTTATCTAAGTATATATGGAACTAATAAAGAATATAGCTCTGTTAATTTTTGTGATGCTTATTCTGCTCTGTGGTGACTTTTAAAAATTGTGTTTGATTATTGTTTTGGAACTTTATACATGAGAACAATTGGAAGAATTAATAGTAATTCTTGTTTATATGATTAGGGTGAGGAACATGACAGATGGGCAATGCATTTTGATTCATTAAAGACCTATCCTGCTTCTCAGTCTCAACTGTCTTCTTGGTCAACACACAACCAACCGGAGTACTTCTGTGTCTCTCCGGACACTCAGGAACTGGCTGATATCAGCAATGTTTATACACCTATGACTGGAAGCCAGGTTGAACCTTCAGAGGAGGAGCATATAGCAAAACCAGTTAGAGATAAGACCATGGCACATAGTCAGAAAACAAAGTAAGTTTATTTTTCAGTATTTATTAATGATGTGCTTTATTAAAAGGACTGTCGTCATATTTGTAATATGTGTTAATTTATTTCAGGTTTGGTATTTTTCTTTAAAGTAGAAATTGCTAGTGGATGTATCTGGAGGAAAAATGATTTAGCATCTTTCGGGGTTTTGAATAGCTAAAGTGTCTATCTTGCCAGCTTTCTCCGTTCCATGACTGCTCTCTTGGATCCAGCTCAGATTGAAGAACGTGAAAGGCGACGACAAAAACAGTTAGAACATCAGGTATTGCATTGTAAAATACTATCCTTTGCCTTAATAAGTAAAGTCATTTCCAGTGGATACCTAAATAAATTAAAATTCCAGTATAAATGTACAGCATAGGCCCTTCCATTCTTGTGATGAATCTAATTCTTACTCCAGCTGGCAGTAATACTAAAATTATATTGATGCTGAGAACCAGACAGTATCACATAGTACAACCAGCCACTTGCTTTCCAGAAGAGAAGGTCTTTAATATATGTTTTATATATGAAATGGCACTAAATCTTAACTTAGTACTTTTTTTTTTTTCCATCTGTTTATAGTTCTCCTGAATTTTGTTTAGGATGAGAATTAGTTCTTTTATGGGAACTATACAGGGCACTGAAGTAGAATTCTGATTGAGAAATCTAGCAGATAATATAAAAAAGGAGACTAAGATTAAAATTCTAATTTTTTTTTTTTAAAGATTTTATTTATTTATTTATTTATTAGAGAGAGGGAGAGAGAGAGTGCACAAGCTCAGGCAGACAGAGTGGCAGGCAGAGGGAGAAGCAGGCTCCCTGCGGAGCAAGGAGCCCGATGTGGGACTCGATCCCAGGACGCCGGGATCATGACCTGAGCCGAAGGCAGCTGCTTAACCAACTGAGCCACCCAGGCGTCCCTAATTCTAATTTTAATCTAACACTAAAAAGACTTAAAATTCTGAATAATTCTTTAAAATCTTTGATACATGAAGAATTTGGTGTAATTAATATTGTTAATCAGTAAGTGAATTACAGAATGTCTGCTACTTACCAGGCACTATGCTAAGCGCTGAGATTTTTTAGTTGTTTTTGGATTACTTCTTCTAACAGTCCTCCTCTGTTAAAAGAAAAAGCATATAGAATTCCAAGGACAAGAGATGGGATAAATACATTGGAAATTTGATATTTTAACTTTATTTATATACGTAATACTATGTTATAGATTATCTGCTACTGATAAACTTATTTTAGAAATTCAGATGCTTCAAATAGGTGTTTTAATTTGTGACAGTGCATTTTGTGATTTATGATTTATAACTAGAAAGCCATCACTGCTCAGGTAGAAGAGAAACGCAGGAAGAAACAGCTGGAAGAACAGCAAAGAAAGAAGGAAGAACAAGAGGAGGAGTGTCGCTTAGCACGGGAACGAGAAGAGATGCAGAAACAGTATGAAGAAGACATACATAAGCAGAAACAAAAGGAAGTAAGTATATATTTAAAATTTTTTAATTGAAATATATAACACAGTGTTACATTAGTTTCAGGTGTATAACAACATAGTGATTCAGGAGTCCTATATGTTATACTATGTTGACAAGCATACAATACACACTATTATAGTACCATTGACTGTATTCCCTATGCTGTTGCTTTTGTCCCTATGACTTGTTCATTTAATAACTGGAAGCCTGTACCTCCCATTCCTCTTCCCTCATTTACTAACCCCCTCTTCCCTGCTACCAGTTTGTGGGTCTGTTTTGTTTTGTTTTTTAAGATTTTATTTATTTATGTGACAGACAGAGATCACAAGTAGGCAGAGAGGCAGGCAGAGAGAGAGAGGAGAAGCAGGCTCCCTGCAGAGCAGAGAGCCCGATGTGGGGCTTGATCCCAAGACCCTGGGATCATGACCTGAGCCGGAGGGAGAGGCTTTAACCCACTGAGCCACCCAGGTGCCCCTGTGGGTCTGTTTTTGTGTTTGTTTGGGGTTTTTTGTTTTGCTTTTCATTTTATCTTTTTAGTTTCCACATGTAAGTGACTTCATATGGCATTAATCTTTCCCATCTGACTGACTGACTTTAGCATAATATTCTCTAGGGCCATCCATGTTATTGCAAATGACAAGATCTCATTCTTTTTTATGGCTGAATAATGCTATACTTTTTGTATATACCACATCTTCTTATCCATTCTTCTGCTGATGACTACTTGGGTGGCTTCCATATCTTGGCTGTTACAAATAATGCTGTAGTAAACATAGGGGTGCATATATCTTTTGTTTCCTTTGGGTAAATACTCCATAGTAGAGTTACTATACCATGTGGTAATTCTACTTTTAATTTTTTTAGGAGGGTCCTTATGTTTTCCACAGAGGTTATACCAATTTCCATTCCCACCAGTAGTGCACAAGGGTTCCCTTTTCTCTACATCCTCACCAACACTTGTTGTTTCTTGTCTTTTTGATATTAGCTATTCTGACGATGGTAAGATGATATAATTATGGTTTTGATTCACATTTCCCTGATAATTAGTGATGTTGAGGATCTTTTCCTGTCTCTGCTAGCCATCTATATGCTTTGGAAAAACGTTTGTTTGGGTCCTCTGCCCTTTTTTAAAAATTAAATTATTTGAGGGGCAGTCGACTAAGTGTCTTGAGTCTTGATTTCAGTTTAGGTCATGCTCACTGGGTTGTGAGATCAATCCCAGTGTGGGGCCTGCTTAAGATTCTCCCTCCAGGGGCGCCTGGGTGGCTCAGTGGGTTAAAGCCGCTGCCTTCGGCTCAGGTCATGATCTCAGGGTCCTGGGATCGAGCCCCTCATCGGGCTCTCTGCTCGCTGGGGAGCCTGCTTCCTCCTCTCTCTCTGACTGCCTCTCTGCCTGCTTGTGATCTCTCTCTGTCAAATAAATAAATAAAATCTTTAAAAAAAAAAACAAAAAAACATTAAAAAAAAAAAAAAAAAATATCCCCCCCCCCCCCCTTTGTCAGCTTATCTCCCCCTTTATGTGGTCATGCTGTTTCTTAAAAAAAAAAAAAAATCATTATTTGGTGTTTTGGTGTTGAGTTGTATGAGTTATTTGTATATTTTGGATATTAACTCCTTTTCACATATGTTGTTTGCAGATATCTTCTCCCATTCAGTAATTTGTTGTTTTGTTTTGTGGATGTTTTCTTTTGTTGTGCAGAAGCTTTTTATTTTGATGTAATCCCAACAGTTAATTTTTGTTTTTATTTCCTTTGCTTGAGGAGACAGATCTAGAAAATGGAAATTAAAATTCCAGTATAAATGTACAGTGCAGGCCCTTGGTAATGCCGATGTTCAAGTATTTACTGCCTCTGTTTCCTTTAACGGGTTGTATGGTCTTAGGTCTCACAGTTTATATCCATTTGAGTTTATTTTTGTGTATGGTGGAAGAAAGTAGTCCAATTTTATTCTTGTGCATGTAACAGTCCAGTTTTCCCAGTACTTTTTATTGAAGAGACTGTCTTTTTCTCATTGGATATTCTTGCCTTCTTTGTCATAGATTAGTTGACCATATAAGCATGGTTTTATTCCTGGGCTCCCTTTAATCTTCTATTGATCTGTTTTGTGCCACTGCTATACTATTTTGAGTACTGGATTTGTAGCATATATGGTTTGAAATCTAAGATTATGATACCTTCAGCTTTGTTCTGCTTCCTCAGAATTGCTTTGGCTATTTGGGGTCCTTTGTGGTTCCATATAGATTTTAAGATTATTTGTTCTAGCTCTGTGGAAAATTCTGTTGGTATTTTGATAGGGATTACATTCAGTCTGTAGATTGCTTTAATAGAGTGAACATTTAAAAGTGTTAATTCTTCCAAACTGTGAACATGGTGGTATTTGTATTACAAATAACATTATAGAATAAAAATGGATAGAGTAAAAATGGGTGTATTTTTAAGGGAAAAAATAATCAGAAGTTGAACATTTGCATCTGTTTTGAAATTTTGAAGGTGTATGCAGAAACACTGTAGTTTTGCATTATAAAGGTTATGAATGTAAAGGAGAATCTAGGGAAGGCTTAATTATTTCAAGTGATCAGTTCACAAATGCCATATTGCTTGGGTTTTTTTCTTTGCTAATAAAGGCCAGTACAGCACAAAACAAAATTACCCATGTGCTTCATTTTGAAATGTTTTCTAAGCAGTAGTTATTATTATTTTTTAAGATTTTATTTATTTATTTGACAGAGATCACAAGTAGGCAGAGAGGCAAGCAGAGAGAGGGGGAAGCAGGCTCCCTGCCAAGCAGAGAGCCCGATGCGGGGCTTGACCCCAGGACCCTGAAATCATGATCTGAGCTGAAGGCAGAGGTTTAATCTGCTTAGCCACCCAGGCACCCCTAAGCAGTAATTATTAATCAATATCCTAGATGTGTTAAGAGAAATGATTGGCCTTTCAGTCTGTATCCATTAGTGAACAGGAGCATATATTTGCAGTGATTGGCTGGGATTGATGATACATTTCATTGCTGTGTTAGAGTTTTCCTGTGTGCTAAATAAGATCTTTTTTTTTTAAATTTTTAAATTTTATTTATTTTTTTAAAGAAAATATTTATTTATTTGACAGACAGAGATCACAAGTAGGCAGAGAGGCAGGCAGAAAGGGAAGGAGGGGAAGAAGGCTTCCTGCTGAGCAGAGAGCCAGATGTGGGGCTTGATCCCAGGACCCTGGGATCATGACCTGAGCTGAAAGCAGAGGCTTTAACCCACTGAGCCACCCAGGCGCCCAAAATTTTTTTAGTTTTTAAGATTTTATTTATCCATTTGTCAGAGAGAGTGTGCACAAGGGAGAGCACAAGCAGGGGGAGGGGCAGAGGGAGAAGAAGACTCCCCACTGAGCAGGGAGCCGGATGTAGGACTCTAGGACGGTGGAATCATGACCTGAGCTGAAGGCAGCCGCTTAACCAACTCAGCCACACAGGTCTCCCTAAATAAGATCTTTTTTTAAAAAAGAGTAGATACCTGGTTAGCTACTAGAACATCTCTGTTAAGTGGTACATGTAGCATAGGGATGATTGTATGAGGTGTCATGTTTGAGCTGACCTGACATGAGCAAATCCTACAGTGACATGTGATTGCCAAGGATTTGTGAGGTTTAGAGTAGAGCATAGAGCATTTCCCCTGGCCCTTGGAGGTGCAGCCCAGCGCCTGCATTTTCTTGATTTTTCCCATTTTCAGCCTTAACTCCACACTGATGAAGAAGCAGATGATCTGGGTTCTATTTTCATTATGTTGAATAGGTTGAGCCAACTACTCCTATGAAAAATCTATATATGTGAGTCAAGTCAATGGGTCAGGTCATTTGTTTGAATTGCAAGAAATGGCTGTAAATCTTGTGTTTTACCTCTTAATAATCTGTTTTTAATCTTAATGGAATTTTGATGGAACTAACCACTGGTTTTAGAAGCTTTGAAAACTTTATTACAATAAACTTCAGTGGGTAAAAGAATTCTTACATTTGTGGTCTAATACAGCTGTAGAATATGATACTAAAATGTAAGTTCCAAAAGGGAGAAGCTTTGCCCTGTTGACTTTCTCCCAGTATCTTGAATGGTGCCTGGCACATAGTAGGAGCTAATTTGCTCAGAACAGTCAAGTCTGTAGGTGTCTGATAATTGCATTTAGTAATTCTGTGCCCTTCAATATTAACAGGAAATCATGACTCTCAAAACAAATGAGCTATTCCAGACAATGCAGAGAGCACAGGAGCTAGCACAGAGGCTGAAACAAGAACAGAGAATCCGAGAATTGGCTCAAAAGGGACATGACACTTCTGGATTGATTAAAAATCTTGGTGGTAAGCACTTCACTAGAATTTTACTTAAAATATCTTTTGAAGAGGATTTTAAATAACTGCCTATTTTTGGTACCTTTAACTCACCTATTGACTAAATATTGTTTTAGGAATTTCAGATCTTGAACTGATGTAACTTTATAAAAATGCTTATTTTGTTTGGGAAATTGGTTTAAGAGAAGAACTAAATAATGTTACACTTTCCAATAATCTTTTTTGATACAGGAAGGATGTTAGGGTTTGAAGACAACAACCAAGAATTCTTGAGATGTTTTTGGTGCAAAAAAGTGGTTTTATTAAAGCATGGGGAAAGGACCCGTGGGCAGAAAGAGTTTTGCTAGGGTCATGAGGAGTGGCCCATCATATACTTTCAAGTTGTGAGGGGTTAGGGATAGTGTAAGTATGTAAGGAATTTGGAAGCACAGTTTCCAGGACCTTGAGGGGGCTAGCTGTTGTTGGGAAAAGGTCATTTATTACTGTCTAATAAAAACTTAGTCATGAGACCCTTCAGAAGTATATCAGTGGGTCATATGATTGGAGGATGATTGCCAACATGAATTGGGGAGAGGGGTAGAGATAAAGGCAGTTTCCAGAGGAATTTTTTTATGTTACAGTAGACATACAAGATTGTGGGGGGTGGGCTAAGATTATTTTTTGCCCTTAGCAAAGTGTGAACATCCAGGCAGTTGAGTTCCTAGCGGAATGTCACTGACAACCTATTTCAGGGACTTGTCAGTGGGCTGTAAGTAGTAAGGAAGTTTAATAATTTTTCTTCTGCCTTTGTTTCCCACATTTTACATAAATTTTCTTATGTTTTGTTCATAGGTAAAATGTATACTTTTTTTTACCCAGTGTTTTTAGAGAAATCTCTAAAGGGATCCCCATATTCAATAAGGGATAAAAATGCAGGTCACTTTTTGTAAGAAAATTTAGGGTAGCCCTTTTATATTTTTATTGGTGTTCACATTGATTACACTGGAAATCTTGTGTGTATTTAGTTGCTGCTACACATACTTTCTGTTAATCTTCCTGAGCTGTCATTATGTTGGATAATATATTTCTCTTGCTACTTGATAAGGTGACTAACAGCATTTCAATTTAGGACATGGCTTGGATGATGTCAATGGTACAAAGAATACATCTATCAATTCTACAACCTCTCCCAAAAAGGATACTGCTGTGCAAACAGGTATTTGTTTAAAAGTTGTGATTTGGTTTAAAATTTACTTAAAATTAATGTCACAGTTAGAATTAAGCTCAATTTAGAATTGAGCTCTGTTTAAAAATGAAAGGGATTCACCAGTTTTCAGTAAGGATTAGAAAATAAAGGGATCTCTTGATTTTTAATTTCTCTGTAACAGCTTCATTGAGGTTTAATTCACATAGCATATAGTTAACCCCTTTAAAGGATACAATGCAGTGTTTTGGTTTTGTTTTTCTTCAAGTTTTTATTTAAATTCTAGTTAACATATATGGTGAAATTGTTTCAGATGTAGAATTTAGTAATTCATCACTTACATATAATACCCAGTGCACATCACAAGTGCCCTCCTAAATACCCATCACCCAGTTAGCCCATTTCTCCGCTCACCTCCCTCTGTAATCCCTCAGTTCTCTTTTTTCCCCCTCATTTATGTGAGAGAGAAGGAGAAAGAGCAGAAGCAGAAGGGAGAAGCGAAGGGAGAGGGAGAAGCAGATTTGCGAATATTGAACCATCCCTGCAGCCCAGGAATAAGTCCCACTTGATTGTGGTGAATAATTCTTTTAATTATTGAAATTATTGAAATGTACCCTCAATTATTGAAATGGACCCGCGATTCCATGGTTGACTAATATGACAAAGCAGTAAAGAAAATCCAATGGAAAAAACACAGTATCTTCAACAAATGGTGCTGAGAAAGCTGGACAGCCACATGCAGAAGAATGTTTTAATGTACTTTTAATGTACTGTTGGATTTGATTTGCTAATATCTTGTTGAAAGTTTTCACATCCATGTTCATCAGTTATATATTAGGTATAATTCTCCTTTTTGGTGGGGTCTTTGTCTAGTTTTGGAATCAAGGTAATGCTGGTCTCATATAATGAATTTAGAAGTTTTCCTTCCATTTATTTCTCTTTTGTTGGAACTGTTTGAGAAGAATGTGTATTAACTTTTTTTTTTTTTTTTTTTAAAGATTTTATTTATTTATTTGACAGAGATTACAAGTAGGCAGAGAAGCAGGCAGAGAGAGAGGAGGAAGCAGGCTCCCTGCCGAGCAGAGAGCCAGATGTGGGGCTTGATCCCAGGACCCTGGAATCATGACCCGAGCTGAAGGCAGAGGCTTTAACCCACTGAGCCACCCAGGCGCCCCATTAACTTTTTTTTAAATGTCTAGTAGAATTCCCCTGGGAAGCCATCTGGCCCTGGACTTTTGTATTTGAGAAAAAAAAATTTTTTTTTTAAAGATTTTATTTATTTATTTGTTAGAGAGAGAGCGAGCGAGCATAGGCAGATAGAGTGGCAGGCAGAGGCAGAGGGAGAAGCAGGCTCCCTGCTGAGCAAGGAGCCCGATGTGGGACTCCATCCCAGGACCCATCCCAGGACGCTGGGATCATGACCTGAGGTAAGGCAGCTGCTTAACCAGCTGAGCCACCCAGGCGTCCCTATATTTGAGAAATTTTTGATTACTGATTCAGTTTCTTTGCTGGTTATGGGTCTGTTTAAATTTTTTTCTTCCTGTTTCAGTTTTGCCAGTTTGTAGATTTCTGAGAATTTATCCATTTCTTCCAGATGCTTGTTTTGTTGGCATATGATTTTTCCTAATAATCTCTTAAAATTGTTCGTATTTCTGTGGTGTTGATTGTGATCTCTCTTCTTTCATTGGTGATTTTATTTATTTTGGTCTTTTTTTGTTTTGATTAAGTCTGGCTAGGGGTTTATCAGTTTTATTCTTTCAGAGAAAAAGATTTTAGTTTCATTGATCTGTCCTACTAGTTTTTTTATTTCTGCTCTAATCTTTTTATTTCCTTCATTCTGCTGGCTTTAGGTTTTATTTGCTGATCCTTTTCTAGCTTCCTTTAGGTGTAAGGTTAGGTTGTATATTTGAGATTTTTCTTGCTTCTTGAGGTGGGCTTGTATTGCAGTATACTTTCCTTTCAGGACCACCTTTGCTGCATCCTTGAGGTTTTCCATGGATTTTTAAAAATTTCTTCTTTAATTTCCTGGTTAACCTCTTAATTTTTTAAAAAATATTTTATTTATTTATTTATTTATTTGACAGAGATCACAGGTAGCCAGAGAGGCAGGTAGGCAGAGAGAGAGGGGAAGCAGGCTCCCTGCTGAGCAGAGAGGCCAATGTGGGGCTCTATCCCAGGACCCTGAGATCATGACCTGAGCCAAAGGCAGAGGCTTAACCCACTGAGCCACCCAGGTGCCCCCCTCTTCATTCTTTAGTAGGATGTTCTTTAATCTCCATATATTTGTGATCTTTCCAAATTTTTTTTGTGGTTGACTTTAGGATTCATAGCATTGTGGTCTGAAAACATGTATGGTATGATCTCATTCTTTTTGTACTTGTTGAAGGCCTGATTTGTGATCCAGTATGTGATCTATTTTGGAGAATATTCCATGTGCACTTAGAAATAATGTGTATTCTGCTGCTGCTTTAAGATGAAATGTTCTGAATATGTCTGTTAAGTCCCTCTCGTCCAGTGTGTCATTCAAAGCCATTGTTTCCTTTTGATTTTGGGCTTAGATCATCTGTCTGTTGCTGTTAAGTGGGGTATTAAAGTCTCCTATTTTTACTAAAGAGTTTCTTTATGTTTGTTATCAATTGACTTATATATATATTAAATATTTATGCCACGTTGGGGGCATAAATATTTGCAATTGTTAGATCTTCTTGTTGGAGAGACCCCTTGTTTATGAGATAGTGTCCTTCAACTCATGTTATATTTTTCGGTTTAAAATCTAGTTTGATATAAACATGCTTACTCTGGCTCTCTATTGACTTCTCTTAGCATGATAAATTGGTTTTCATCACCTCACTTTCCATCTGCGGGTGTCTTTAGGTCTAAAAATGAGTCTCTTGTAAGTAGTATATAGGTGGATCTTTTTTTTTTTTTTTAAGATTTTATTTATTGGACAGACAGATCACAAGTAGGCAGAGAGAGACGAGGAAGCAGGCCCCCCACTGAGCAGAGAGCCCGATGCGGGGCTCAATCCCAGGACCCTGGGATCATGACCTGAGCCGAAGGCAGAGGCCTTAACCCACTGAGCCACCCAGGCGCCCCTGGATCTTTTAAATGATGGCAAGATAACCCCATGAAGAAATGAACAATGGAGGGATGAGATAAAGAAGAGGGCCCTGGTAGGAAGCTACTTAGCGAT